>CABHPR010149566.1:0-26755 GCA_902168415.1 Peromyscus melanophrys | reverse complement strand
TATCTGTTTGATGTAGCTTTATTTTCTGCACAGAAAGCTCAGTAGTGTGACTTGTTTCACAGATTATGAGACTAAATGAGTTAACATATGTGGGACACATTGCTAATGACTGTAAGGAAATGATTTTTGGATATATATATATATATATATATATACTACATGTGTTATATGCAAACGGGTTTGGCTCCTTTCTAATGACTTGATAAATCTCTCTTAACTGTAATTGCTTCTGTGTTCTAAATCAATAATTTTCAGAAAACAAATGCAGAAGGCTGTCATCATCACTTATGCTCAATTCAAATGACATAGGACAGCTCTCAGGATAATTATAACATTCAAAATGTCTTTATAGTCCTGAAAAATCAAGGTTTTTTTTTTTTTTTTTTTTTGAGACAGGATTTCTCTGTGTAGCCTTGGCTGTCCTAGAACTTGCTCTGTAGACCAGGCTGGCCTCAAACTTACAGAGATCCACCTCCCTCTGCCTCCTGAGTGCTGGGCTTAACGGCGTGCACTGCCCAGTGGGAACACAAGTATTCGTAACATGCCGTATATCACTAGGATTTTGTTTGACAGGATTGAGGGAGAGAAGTCCTTTATCAAATCTAAACTTGAAAAAGTGAATGCCATGTTGTTTACTACTCATTAATGAGAAAGTTCAAGGAAATTTGCAAAGGATGAACAAAAGAAATGGTAAAATGGAACGTGTGGACTTACACTTAATCAAATGATTATGATAGGCCAATCACACTTAGAACTTTGGACTTGTGATATTTAATCTGTAGTTGTAGTCCAAACTACCATTGCATTTCAACACCTATCTTCTTCTGTAAACAAATGCCTTATTGCAAGACACAAGTAATAATTTCTGTTCCTGCTTCTTTGTCTTCTATAGAGTTTACATGAGTATAGTTTAATGTTTTACAAAATTTGATGGTTATTAAACATAGTGAAATTTTGATGCTTTAATTTTGCAATTAATTCAGGCTTTAAGATGGGACACCTCAGCCTGGGTGGTGGCACACACCTTTAATCCCAGCACTCAAGAGGCAGAAGCAGGCAGATCTCATTGAGTTTGAGGCCAGCCTGGTCTACAGAATGAGTCCCAGGACAGCCAGAGCTACACAGAGAAACCCTGTCTCGAAAAAACAAACAAACAAAAAGTAAGACCTCTTTCACACCCACATTTTGCAGCACGGTCAGCACCATTTCCTTATTCTCTGGAGTGGGACAGAATGGTAGAATGGTGACTGCAATCACATTTTCAGTGACAGATGATGGCACACAGCCTCCAGGGCCACAGTTGCTATGTCTGATATTCTTGGTGTGATGTACCACATTCTCAGTGTGATGGCAGTTCCTATGTACAGTATTTGCGATACGATATGAGAAGAAAGCTTCATTGTCCCCGTCCCATGATACACCTAGAGTTTGCTTTTTGGGTGGAACTTATTTCCTAATTTTTAAATCAATAATAAAGTACTATTAAAATGTGGCACATAAAATTACAGACAAGTGACACACACATATATATTCTTATGGTCAAACTGTGATGTGATCTTTTTCAGGAATTTACCAAACTTTATTTTTCTTTAATTCTGGTTCTCACTCAACTGTGACCACAGCAGAATGTTGCAGATGGCTTCTGGTCCAGCAGGGGTCAGACTTTCCCAGGCATCAGACAAAGCAGGTTAGATGTGTGAAGTCTGCTTTTCCACTTAACTCACTGGTCCTTCCTGCCAACGGACTCTTTCAGCATGTCTCCCTACATAATATACGTTTTTAACTTAGAGTTTTATAATTTGAAAAGCAAAAGGTGTGGGCATACAGAAGTTTTTCACTTAATTGCTTGATCTGAACAAGCACTTGTCAAATTCAAGTACTATAGATGTGTATGTTTATGGTAACCGTGACAAGAAAGAGAAGAGTCATGGACGTCTATGATTAATGGGAGAAATTAAAACGCAGAAAACACTCTAGAGTTTGTTCGCACTGACCATGACATAATGGCATTATCTGCTTGTCGACAAGATGAAAACTTCCTTCTGTGGAATGATGTTTCTAGAATTTTGAGAGGTTCAATAATCTCCTTTGGATGTCTGGACATCCTCAGGCTTAACTGTAACATTTCAAATACTGTGTGGACTTAGGATAACAGGAAAAATAGAGACCTGTCTGGACAAGCTTTAGTTTCTAATCACTCCACACACCCCAAGACTGTCATCTCTTTTCTCACTATCCCTCACAGGCCAGGTCACTGAGGCTGGAACAAGGAGCTCACTTAAACTATGTACCACAGTTGCACTGGGTGTGCTGACCCACACCTGCCAGTCCAGCACTTGGCATGTCAGAGCCGAGAATCAGGAGTTCAAAGCCAGCCTTGGCAACAGAGCAAGTTGAAGGCCAGCCTGTGCTCCATAAAACCTTTTCTTAATTCTTAATTCTAAACTCCCTTTTTAGTACCATCCACATCCATGACTTGAAATATTTCTCTTCACTAATGATTTTTCAATTTCTATCTCCAAGTTTCGACTTCCCATCTGAGTCCCAAACCATGCAACAATCTGTCGTTCCCCAGCTTCCTTGAGCTCTTTCTTTGCCCTGTCTCTGTTCCAAGCAGTGACTAGAATTACCAGTAAGACAGTGAGGTCCCTGCGCCTATGAAAACAAACAGTGCACAGTTGTCTGCTGACATAGTTAAGTGTGCTAAAGGAAAGCATGGGTGAGATAAGAAAGGGGCAGGGCACTCGAGGATGATGTCAGGCTGTCAGGGTCTCTTTCAAGAGGTGACATCACACTAAAATTGAAAGAGGAAAGGAGTCCCTCATTCTAAACACTGAAGAAGGAATATCCCAGAAAAACAAACAAAACCCCCCAAACCTGTGAAATCCTGGAAAGATGGATGCTAACGTTTTCAGTCCACGGGCATCTGTGCCTGGAGGACTCAAAGTGGGTGTCCTGTGCGTGAAGGGAGAGAGCGAGACTCCAAATCTCCTTGATTTTGAGAAACACTCCTGTGAGAACTCAGAATGTATTTTGATATGTATCATGGACTGGTCGGTAACTGTTTCTAAGTCCTTATTTAAGCCAGTATCGTTTCTTTTTCATTTTAGGTTTATAGAAGTATGAGATGATAAACAAATTCTAAGAGTATGACAGGATCCCTTTTTCACATCAGTACTTCAAATGTTCATTTTAGGCATCAGAAAGGGAATCATTATATCCAATGAAGAACGTTAACCTGACTTTATTGTTTAAATGAACTCTCACCATGTGGAGCATGGGGCACAGGAGTGGAACACTGATGGGACTCAGCAGTGGAGAGAGTGACTTATAAGGGCAGGGTGAGGACGAAATGGAGAGCGGCAGAGTGACTCAGAACATACTAGAGGGAGAAGAGACCTGATGGTGAATTAGAAATGTTTGTAGGGAGAGGAAAATGTAAAGGATCTACTGAGGTCTCCAGTTATAGAAACAGCTTAATTCACCAAGATGACAGCAACTGGGATCCTTGTGTATAGCAGGTGGGAGTATGGGATAAGTTAAGTGGGTAGCTGGGTTGTACCGAAACTCAGTTTATCTCTTCTTCTCAGTCAAGGCTTACTGACCCATTCAGAATGGATAGCCCATTTACCCCAATCTGCTCTCCTCAGCTTCATTCACACATACGTTGTTACATTTGACATAAGCAGTCACTACTAACTACCTTTCCTGCTCACACCTGTCACCCTGTGCCCTGGCTCACATGAGGGTGTAGTGTGAGGAAATTTTCAGTCATTGAGTTTTGCCATGACCACAATGTTGAGGACACATTGGGTGTCCAGCAAATGTCTGTCCTACATATATATGCTCTAGTTCTAATTTCATCTTTTTGTGCCTATTTTAATGTGCTCAGTCATTTACAAACACCCCTTCTGCCAGACAGGAAACCACAGATCTCCCATTGCTGACAGCTCCCAGAGTGCTAAAAGGGAACCAAGCCAGACAAAAATAATCCAGATGAATCTCACAGAAGGGAGCCTACTGTCGACACAAGTATTCCTTTTTACTAGGAATTACTGTTAAATTCCAAACTTAACAGAGTGATAAAGGTATGATGTGTTTATCTCAGACCAACCAACCAGTGTTTATTTTCACTGAGAAATACTTCCTGGGAATATCTCTTCTTACACATGAACCCTCATATTTCAACATTTTCTTTTCCACTTTCCTACATACACCAGAGTATAGTATGATTATTTATCATGCACTTAACATAATAGAGATGTAAATAACACTGAAAGTAGGTCCCTATGTGCAAAGAGTTCATGAGTTCTTTGTAAAAATCCTTCTCTGAGTCAGGCAGTGGTGGCAGATAACTTTAATCCTAGCATTCAGTGACAGAGGCAGGTGGATCTCTATGAGTTCCGGGACAGCCTGGTCTACATAGTGAGTTCCAAGACAGAAGACAGCCAGGGATACACAGAGAGACCCTGTCTCAAAAAAAGCAAAAAAAAAAAAAAAAAAAAAAAAGAATCCTTTGAAGATTTGAAGACTGAAAACCATAGAAGGCATTAGTAGGGCTGTCTAACAGCTCCAGAAGGCTGCCATTAGGTGTAAAAGGAATAGATAACAGGGACAGACCATGCTATCTGTATGGAAAAAGATGAAGGTACACCATATTGTGGACCAAAGAATTAAATGTGGATAGGCAGGGTGTGGTAGAAGATGAGGCTGAGGGCAATGTGCAAGGATGTGTGAGTGACTGGACAAGGAATCTGAAATATGTTTTGGAGGCAGCCAAGAGCCCTTCGAGATCCACAAACAGAGAAGTGAGACACTTGTTCTGTCTTCCCACTTGAGATGATGCCCTCCCTTCTGCTGAAGGAGTGTACCAGAGGAGCTGGGCACCAAGCCTTTAAAGCCAGCCCTGAGATGTACTAACTAAATGACTAAGTCAAATTATTTAACCTTTCCAGAAAGACATGACAGAATCTTTCCTTCATTATGAAGTTATCGTTATTAGTTTAACTGGGTCAAACACACATATAAGTTTTGGCTGTTATTATTGTTAATCAAATGAAAACACGAAAAACTTCTTTCAACTTAAGTCTTCTTTGGATCTTTAGAGAGAGAGAGAGAGAGAGAGAGAGAGAGAGAGAGAGAGAGAGCTGGCTTTTTATTCACATCACTGTCATTTGGATGGCCTAATGAGTAGCATATTTTAGACTGAGTAGAGAAGATTACTAAAAGAGAAACCCAGGTTCTCCAGGACCAAAACCGAGAGAATTTCTATGTCAATTGTTATTTTTCTGTAGAAACAGTTGAAAATTATTCTCATCGAGGAATCCATAGGGTAAAGAGATATTCAACTAGTTGCATTTCAAATGTAGTTTTCTTGAAACACGTGTTTAGTGCTGGGAAATTCAATAGATATACAGATGCCTACTTTTTGAAGCAAATATTCCATACAGGTAGAAGGACATTCAAATTCTTTGTGTGTCCAAAACCTGGCAGAATGCCAGGCACATGCTGGACACTCATAAACAATGGACAAATAAATAAGTATTCCCAAGTGTTGAGAGCAAAGGCTTTAGCTAAAATAACCAGCACTAATTCAAAAAGTCTAATGCCAACTTTTATGTCAAGTCTAATATTTATTTATGAAATAGTTAAATAGTAATTTTAATTATGACACAATGATTCGTACTTGTTATGTAAGTGGTACTTTAGTTTGTTTTTTCATATGCTTTATTGGCTTCCTAGTCTATTACAAAAACTCTCCTAATTGCAGACATATGAAAAGCTAACAATCATTTCCTATGACTGTTCAAGAGTTCTATTGCAATTAAAGAAAATTGGATTACAGACATGGTAAATAGAAATGATACATGAAAGCAATTTAGAAAAGATTCTCAGTAGATACCATTTGTCATTATTATTTAATAGGAGACTTCTTAGTAAGTAGGATGTGTGTGTTAGCTGCTGTAGATAAACTCCAATCATCCCAAGTAGACATGACTGGTAGCATTTGTTTCATAATTAACTTGGTTTATTCCAAATTTCAAGTGATTTTCTAGCTAAAATCATACTTACCTGTATATCTTTAAAGTTTTATGACCTTGAAACTTTATAAATAGACTTGACTTAGAGAAACCCAGATACTCAAATGTGCTGGCTTTAACTTTCTTACTTTTTGCTACTTATGGTATTTACTCAACAGCTTGCTCAGAACGTCTTTCACACAGTAGGCATGAATTACTATTTTTGAGTTAAATTTTACTGTGTTACTGGTATAATGCCCAACTCAATTTAGACACTTTAAGCTATTTCACTACAGTTAAAATTATTTATAAGGTTGGCTTACACCTCTAAATACACAGAGACCAAATCATATGTGAATAAAATATTCACTTGCTTAGGCATGTGTTTTCTTTGTGTTTTGTTTTCGGGCCCATTTGTGACTTTTTTTTTTTTTTTTAACAATTCTCCTTTTTACTTAGCTTTATTTTACTTCAACAATTCAAACTGCTACCACATTAAATCAAGCTGAAAAGCCTGCTTTCTGCGTCATCAGACTTCTGACAACTGAAATGTGATTTGCTGAGCAACTGTTCTGTGTGCCAGGTACATACATCTAAGTTCTCATAACTGGAATTTTCATCATAACCTTTCACAGTGGCCAGTGGGTGTGGTTCTCACCGTCCCGGGGGTGCTGCTTCGTTCCTGATCCTGAACAACAATTGGAAAAGTGAAGAGATTTCAGCTATTTGTCCTTTTCCCACCTCTTCCCCAAGGCCATGACTGCACTTCTGAAACCTCTACCACAACCTGATGTTACTATGCACCTTGAACTGTTCTGTGAGCATGAGAAGACATCAGACTGCTAGCTTTTAAATGTCTAGACATTGCAGTCAGAAACAGAGCAAGAAGAGAATGTTTCTTACTTTCCTCTAGTTGTCTCAAAACTGGATTTTTGATAGCTGGATCTTTGACCTCCACTGCTGTCACTTCTGCTGCGGTGCGTTTCCCTTGGGGACCTGTTTCCCATGTCTCCAGGCAACTTGGGGGAGATCGCTTGTTGATCGAACTTTCTGGAAAAACTCTGAAGGAATTTCAATGTGGCATTAGCAAGTACCACCTTCTCTGCTCCAGGGCCGGGCTTGGTGATGGGTTTGCTCTGGAGAGCAAGAGTCTGTGGAGCCATCACTGTCTCTGTCTTCTCCAGGTGTGTGGGTGTTTGGCTTCTTCGCTCCTCGGGTTGGGTGCTTGTCTCAGAGGTCTGCAATGTTGATAGCAGTAGATTGTCTTCCGAAGGTCTCTCAGGAGCTGCAGCTGCCTTAGAGGAGGGATTCTGAGTGGCGGAGAGACTCACTACTTCACTGAGAGGAGCTGAAGGGGAGTTCAGAGTCAGTGGGGCATTTTCATCCTCTGGTGCAGTCCATGAACGCTGCTGGATGTTGGTAAGCCCGAAGACCCCTCCCCACAAACTAGAAAGCAGGACAAGCAACTTCAGTCCCCGCATGGCGGTAGATTTACGCACAAAAATTCATGCGAAATTGGCAAAGACCTTCCAGCCTTCCTGAAAGCTGCTTCTGCACCAAACGCGCTGAAATTGGGTCTAGACAATCTGGTGTGTGCAGAGGAAACAGGTTTCTGTGTTTACAGTGTGCTCAGGAAGCTCGTTTTCCTGTTTCTGTAGTTGTTCTGCGATCTGTGACCCTCCTAGGATGGATCAATGGATGTGGTGAAGGACCTCTGAGAAGCTAAGGGGAGAGGGGAAAACGGAGGCAATTATCACCAGGGGAAACCATGAAGCCTTGTTCCCTTTCCCAGGTATGCTCAAGTCCCTCAGCCTTTGCAAAGAAACTTCCCATTGGCAGTGGAGAGTGGAATTTCTTAGGCTTGATGACAGAGTTTCATATTTTGCTCTCCAGTGTCAGGAAATCGAGAAGAGATGTTGTCAAGATTTTCTTCTCACTGTGCCACACCCAGAGAGCCACACTGTTCAATGCACACGCACAGGCACACACACCAACACAAACAGTTGATATTGTTGTATCCTTTCCTGTACTGTGGGAAGGATGTTTTATAAATATGCCTTAGTTGGATCATTACTGAAAGTCAATCTCAATAATTATAAGTAATAAAAAAGTCTAAAAATTAAAAATATAAAAGCATATAAGAAATTCATTTTAAATTTTGATCTTAAATTTTGTTTTTACCAGTGACATGAATAACAGAATTAATATTCAGGAGTTAGTGTCTGTACTTTTCAGCTCAGATCTGTGAGTGATTGTGTGTAATTCGGATTTTGCCATTGAGAAATGGATAAAGAAACAATGAAGTCGTATGAGATACAATCAATTGGGATTATAGGTAATGCTACATTATTGCTGTAAACTAAAAGCAGATGAGTTTTAGGTAACAAAAAATCCAGTTGAAGAAAAATTTTTCTAAGGTAGTTTTCCAGTAAAGACACTTTTTAGAATATGAGTTCATTTTTTTCCAGCATGTCTCTAATTAGGCTTCACCTAAGCTGTTCTCTAAACATTCCCTATCAGACACTAGACAAATTAACATTATCACAATCTGAGTCACTCACACATTCATTCATCCAGTCTCATAAAGCTCCAAGCCATGGGAAGAACATCGTCTTAGGTTCTGCAATTCTAAAGAAAGATCAAATCAAGGATTACCCAATGTCTCTTTATGTGTTACACTGTTGGCCATAGAACATATTTTTTTAAGAATTAGGAAACTGATCTCCATGATCTGCTTGTGGGGCCCCTGGCAGTGGGACCAGGACTTATCCTAGGAGCATGAATTGGGTTTTTGGAGCCCATACCCTGTGGTGGAATACCTTGCTCAGCCCTGATGCAACCTTCACCAACTTGGTATGCCAGACTTTACTGACTACCCAAGGGAGGCCTTAACCCTTCTGAGGAGTGGGATGTGGGGGAGGTAGGAGGATAGGAGGAAAGGAGGGAGGGGGAACTGGGGTTGGTATATAAAATGAAAAAATAAATAAATAAAAAGAATTTGGAAACTGGATAGCCTGCAAACTTGTTATAAATCATTACAGATATGTGTTATTGTTCCAAATTATGGAAACAAGACACCAGGGTTCGAAACAAACCTGAAAATTTTCCCTTGATTTATCAATACCTGTCTGAGTACATTTCCCAGCCTCGAGTTTTGTCATTGATTTATATGATCACATTGTTGACCCACTAGAGACTGTAAGATGCAGTATGACTTAAACCAAGACTCAGAAACCAGCAGCTCTAACTCTGGCACGGACTTCAAAACAGAATAATCCAGAAACTGTATGCATAAGAGCAGAGAATTGAGTGGGGACCCCAGAAGCAAAAGGGTCTCCAACTGCAGAACTTTACCCTATGAACGTACTTCTCAGTCCTAAGAAGCAGACTTGATAGAAGTCTTGCTTAGAGGAGACAAGAACAAGCAGTTTACAGCAGGGCAGCAGCTCAGAAAACCTTCAGGAAAGCATTTCTATTTAAAGCACAATTTAGTGTCCACAACGCTAGAACCTGTAGAAACAGAAATAGTTCAGACACTTCTGAACACTTGCAAAACAGAACAGTGGCATGGTGTTTCCTTTCATTTTCTTATTTATTTGCTTCTATGGTTTAAAAGACCACTCGATCCTAGTCACAGTAAGTGAATGTTGGTGGTAAAGGATTAATTTCCTGGATCTATACCTGATACCAACTGGGTTACAAATGGTAATAGGATTGAATGGTAATGAGCATTGCATTTCACCTCTTGTGAGATATTGACCAATATAATACCTGTGCTTGTCCTCATGCAGGCTTACAAGCAACCTTCCGATCAATAGGCTAAAGGTTCAGTATGTTGTTATTGATCTGGTAAGCCCTGCTGTACTGTGACTGCCCTGAAAATACCTAGCTCACTTGCTGGTGATCAGTCCTTACTCATAAAATGCTTATGCTACAGAAACCATCAAAGGCCAGATCTCAAGTTCTGCTTTCTGAGATTGATTAATAAGCATTAAAAAGTTAAGGAAAAAAAAAAAAAAACTCCTGGGCTGAAGAAAACTTAGTGTATTACTTCTTTCGGATACCATAAAGGAAGGGATCTTAATGAGGGAGGGACAAAGAGGAAAGGAGAGGGAGAGAGAGGGGGGAGAGGGGAAGGGAGAGAGGGAAGGAGAGAGAGAGAGATGTTTGTGTTTCCCTCTTGGGAGCTCACTCTCTTAGTTAAGGTTTCTATTGCTGCAACAAAACACCATGACCAAATAGCAAGTTGGGGAGGAAAGGGTTTCTTTGGCTTACTCTTCAGCATTCTGTTTGCCACTGAAGGAAGTCAGGATAGGAACTCAAATAGAGCAGGATACCAGAGGCAGGAGCTGATGCAGAGGCCATGGAGGGGAGCTGCTTACTGGCTTGCTTCCCATGGTTTACACCAACTTCTTATAGAACCCAGGATCACCACCCCAGGGTTCGCACCAGACACTATGGGCTGGGCCCTCCTCCATTGTTCACTAAATGAGAAAATGCCATACAGCAGAATCTCAACAAGGTGTTTCCTCTACTGAGGCTCTTTCTTCTGATGACTCTAGCTTGTGTGAAGTTGACACACAAAAACAGCCAGTACTACTGACCCCTTGTCAACTTGACACACAAACACATCACTATTAAGCCAAAACCTTTTCTTTCTTATTCATCCCCAATCTTATCTTAAATAACATTAAAAGTCCCTCAGTCTTTACAAATTCAAACACATTAAAATTTTAGTCCCTTTAAAATAACCAATTTCATATATATTTTATTTTATTTTATTTTATAATTAACTTGATTTCACATATCAGCCACAGATTCCCCCGTCCTCCCTCCTCCTACCCTCCAGCCCTCCCTCCCAACCCACCCCCATTCCCACCTCCTTCAAGGCAAGGTCTCCCCTGGAGATTCAGCTCAGCCTGGTAGACTCAGCCAAGGCAGGTCCAGTCCCCTCCTCCCTACACCAAGGCTGAACAAAGTGTCCCAGCATAGGCCCCAGGCTCCAAAAAGCCAGCCCATGCACCAAGGACAGGTCCCGTAAAATAACCAATTTCTTAAAATCCAAAGACTTTAAAAATTCAGTCTCTCAATTATAGGCTCCAGTAAAATGTGTTCTTACTTCAAGAGTGAAGAATTAGGACACAGTCACAATTAAATAAAAGCAAAACAAAATTCCAACCATCCACTATCTGGGATCCACTCATGATCTTCTGGACTTGGGTCACTTATCTGGCTATGCCTTCTGAAGCATACATGGTTTATTTTCTAGGCTGACTGGCTCCACTCTACTGCTGCTACTGTTCTTGGTGGTCTTCTCATGATACTGGCATCTCCAAAACACTGAGGTCCTTTGCTGCAGTTGTGCTCACCTGACCCATAGCCTCTTATAGGCTCTCTTCACAGTGCCAAGCCTCAACTTCTTTGCGTGACCCCTTCAGTCCTGGGCCTTCACCTGCCACTGAGGGTGCACCTTCACCATTGGCCTTTACTGGCCTCTCACAGTGCCAAGCCCAGCTGCTCTTTATGACCCCTTCATGCCTTCAAAACCAGTATTACCTGGATGATGCTTACATATTACCAAGTCCAGTGCCAGTAACCTTGGTTGCCTCTGGAACAGAACTTCTGTGTGTTCTCAGGAAACACTTCCTAGAAGATTTCACCTCAGTGATGCTGGTCTCTTTTTTTTTTTTTTTTTTTTTTCAAAACAGGGTTTCTCTGTGTAGCTTTGTGCCTTTCCTGGATGTCGCTTTGTAGACCAGGCTAGCCTTGAACTCACAAAGATCCGCCTGCTTCTGCCTCCCAAGTGCTGGGATTAAAGGCGTGCATCACCACCGCCTGGTGCTGGTCTCTTCTTAATCACTGCTAATTTCTTAGCTCCAGCCCACCAGCATCAAGTATGCCAGCAAAGCAAAATTTTGCTTCAGTAGTTCTGTTATCTTGTTAATCACAATTCATTCTTCAGCCCCAGCTAACCAGAACTACACATCTTAATTCAAGACAATAAATGGCCTTGATAGAGTTTTTAAACTTCCCTCTGAAATTTTCTAAACCAGGCCTCCATCCTCTGCACTTCTGTCAATATTCTTATCTTCCAAGTATCTAAGAAAATCTCACTGCAGTAGCAACACTCAATGGCTTTTCCAGCCTGAAGTTCCAAAGTCCTTCCACAATCCTCCCAAAAATATGGTCACATATGTCAAAGCAATACCCCACTACTGGTACCAATTTGTCTTAGTTAGGGTTTCTATTGCTACAACAAAACACCATGACCAAATAGCGAGTTGGGGAGGAAAGGATTTATTTGGCTTATACTTCAGCATTGTTGTCTATCACTGAAGGAAGGCAGGACAGGAACTCAAACACGGAAGGATCCTAGAGGCAAGAGCTGATGCAGAGGCCATTGAAAGGAGCTGTTTACTGGCTTGTTTTCCATGGTTTGTTCAGTCCACCTTCTTATAGAACACAGGATCACCAGCCCAGAGATGGAACCACCCACCATGGGTTGGGCCCTCCTCCATAGATTACTAAATGAGAAAATGCCATACAGCTGGAAATCATTGAGGCATTTCCTCAACTGGGGCTCCTTCCTATGATGACTCTAACTTGTGTTAAGTTGCAGTACACTTGCAGAGCCTCCTGTACCAAAGTTGGTCATGGTATTTTATCACAGCAATAGAAACCCAAACTAAGACAGATACCATGTCCTTTTAACAAAACAACAGTAATAAGTTATTGCCTGGGGCCTTTGACCTTCTCAGCATGGACTTTGACCAGGTTTATAATACCAGGTATGATTTGCTTATGTGGAATGGGTCTAAATTCCCGTTAGAAAGCAAGTGGTTACCCCTATAACAGACATGCCACTATTATACCAGTGGTCACATCTTGATTGGTTTTGGAGTTCATATGGATCACACCTGTGTAAAGCTGCTGATTACTTTTCTTCCTCTTTAGACTACATAGCATCTTTAAGCACCATGAAAGCTATTTAGCAAGAAGCTTTTAGTTTAGTTCTAACTTGATTTCTCTTTGTCATTCAACTGAAGTGTGTCATGTCTCTAGCAACAGGATATTATCTAGTTCTGGTGGGCAAGGAAGAACCTGCATTATAGGCTGGAGAGATGTCTCAGCAATTAAGAGCACTGGCTGCTCTTTCAGAAGACTACAGTTCAATTCCAAACACTCACATGGAGGCTCACAACCATCTGTAACTTCAGTCCTAGGGAAAAACCTGATGCCCTCTTCTGGTCTCTGTGGAAACTGCATGAGTTTGGTGCACAGACTTACAAGTAGACAAAACACCTACACACATTAAGTAAATAGATAGATAGATAGATAGATAGATAGATAGATAGATAGATAGATAAGAACCTGTGTTGTTTTGAGGGTCTGTGGGACCTTCCTGACCAATTCCTAAGGGGCTTCCTACACACCTGGACTTGTATGTATGAATACCTGTAGAAGCCAGGAAGCTAGATGATGATGACTAAGCTGTTAGCAAAACATCTTCACTGATAGTTCCTAAAACTACTGCACATTCTTTGTCAATTAAGTAGAACAGAAGACTGAAAGAATTAATTTCAAAGTCTTTAACATTCTTTGTTTTTCATCATTTCAGAAATAAGTGGTTTTTGTTTCTTAATGGAAATTTACATCTGTGACAAAAAGATACCATTAGTGACTTCTCCTAAAATGTGAAACTCAGATGATTTTCCTTCCAATTACATCTCAAAATCTCAGACATTATCTATAAAACAAACATAATGAGATTGAAATGGGGTAAGAAAGCGGAATGACAGCTCTGCCTGAGGCAGCACAGCAGGGGGTCCCCTGGTCCTTCTGCTTCACAGATCTCTGCTGGATACTGGAGAATTTGCAAGCTGGAAACATAAATGATTATAAGCAATAAATCTGTTAAGAATGACTGCTGGGGCAAGTGTGAGGGCCTGGGTTTGTGTCTCCAGAACCTGGAATGGCAGTACATGTCTGTAATCCCAGTGCTCCATGGTGGGTTGAGAGAATCCAGGAAGCCTGTGGGCCATCAAGCCTGGTGTATGCAGTGGGAACAACAAAGACAAGACCCCGTTTCACACAGTGTGGTAGATAAGGACTCTTGCCAAGGTTGTCCTCTGATCTCCATGTGCACACCATAACATTCACATGCTGCCCCATTCACACAGATGGAAACCCTTTCTTTTTACACTCCCCACATCACACGTATACACATACCACATACACATAAAAACAAACATGTACATACATCGTATACATAGAAACACAGATACCAACATGCAGAAGATTGCAAATAGATCCATATCTATCACCATGCACAAAACTCAAGTCTAAGTGGATCAAAGACCTCAACATAAATCCAGTTACACTGAACCTGATAGAAGAGAAAGTAGGAAGTAGTGTTGAATGCATTGGCACTGGAGACTACTTCCTAAATATAACACCAGTAGCACAGACATTGAGAGCAACAATTAATAAATGGGACCTCCTGAGATTGAGAAGCTTCTGTAAGACAAAGGACATGGTAAATAAGACAAAACCACAGCCTACAGAATGGGAAAAGATCTTCACCAACCCTACATCTGACAGATGGCTGATCTCTAAAATATATAAAGAACTCAAGAAACAAGATAGCAAAATACCAAATATTCAAAATAAAAATGGGGTACGGATCTAAACAGAGAATTCTCAACAGAAGAATCTCAAAAGGCCAAAATACACTTAAAGAATTGTTCAACATCCTTTGTCACCATGGAAATGCAAATCAAAATGACTCTGAGATACCATCTTACACCTGTCAGAATGGCTAAGATAAAAACCACTGATGACAGCTTATGTTGGAGAGGATGCGGAGCAAGGGGAACACTCCTCCACTGTTGGGAGTGCAAACTGGTACAGCCACTTTGGATATCAGTATGTTGACTTCTCAGAAAATTGGGAATCAATCTACCTCAAGAACCAATGATACTATTCTTGGGCATATACCCAAGGGATGCTTAATCATACCACAAGGACACTTGCTTAACTATGTTCATAGCAGCATTACTCATAATTGTCAGAACCTGGAAACAATCTAGATGCCCCTCAACTGAAGAATGGATAAAGAAAATGTGGTAATATACACAATGGAGTATTACTCAGTGGTTAAAAAAAAGACATCATAAAATTTACAAACAAATGGATGGAACTAGAAAATATGATCCTGAGTGAGGTAATCCAGACTCAGAAATACAACCATGGCATGGTATATACTCACTTATAAGTGGATACTAGATGTAAAGCAAAGGATAAGCAGACTAAACCCCATAGCTTCAGAGAAACTAGCTAACAAGAAAGACCCTAAGAGGGACACACGGATTGCTCTGGGAAGGAGAAATAGATGAGATCTCCTGAGTAAACTGGGGGCAAGGTGGTGCAAGAGAGGGTAGAGGATGGAGGATGAAACATAAGGAACATGATAGCTTTGCTGACTCCCCATGGGAGGCCTTACCTTTTAGGAGGAAGGAATGAGGGGTAGATTGTGGGGAGAAGTCTGGGGGAGGGAGTTGGAGGAGGGAAGTGAGGGGCATCTGTGCTTGGTATTAAAATGAATAAAAATTTCTTAATAAAGAAAAAAATAAACACATACTTCACACCTACATCACATACAAAAAGGCACATAGACATATCACACATGTTCACACACATACACCACACACACACACCACACATACACACACACACATATCACACACATCACATACATGCCCATACATGCACACACAGGAACATGTTTTAGACGAATGGTCTCCCAAAGGTTTTCAGACTTCATGTCATTCTAGTTGCTGCAATAAAATACCCTGAAAGAAAGTAACTTAGGAGAGAAAGGTTTTGTTGCCTTACAATGCTCGGTTCCTGTCCATCACTGAGGGGAAGACACACTTATGTGAGCAGAGACAGTGAATGTCTTCTTGCTTGTGCTCAGCTTCATTTCTCCACCCTTACAGTTCAGGACCTTCTGCCAAGGGGATGTTTCCATCCATGTGGGTTGGGTATCCCCCCTATCAATTTAATTAAGGCAGTCTTCCACAGACATGTCCATAGATCAATCCAGTGTAGACAGTCCCTCGTTTAAACTCTTCCAGGTGATTCTAGGTTGACAAATAGTGAGGATCATCGTACAAGGCAAGAACATGTGTCAGGATATAGATCCCAAATGTGAGTCACTAAGATTGGAGAACTTAACAGACTAATTCTTGCTGAGAAATAGAATTTCCTTCCTAAAACTTTATTGATTTTGTATTTTTAGATGTTTTTTTATTTTATGTATATGAATACCTTGCCTGCACATGTGTGCACATGTATATGTATGTCCACTATATGAATGCCTGAAACCTGCAGAGGCCAGAGGAAGGCATCAGATCTCCTGGAACTGGAGATATGGATGGCTGTGAGCCACGATGTGTGCACTGGGTACTGAAACCAGGTCCTATGCAAGAGCAACATGTGTTCTTAAACACTGAGACATCTCACCAGCCCTCATCTGAAGTTCTAACAACCTGTTTACAGCTTATTAGTAGGAGAGGCATCCCATTCTCCTGCTCAGGCATGGCTGAACACGTAACAAGCAACAGAGGATGGGTGAAAGTGATATCACTCTCTACAGGCACTTGTGGTACTGGGGAAAACTTCACTGCCCAGAGCACACTTCACAGTTGCAGGCCACCAACAATGGTGTCCCTGGCTTCACAGGCAGGTGAGTTCAGCTCATACCAAGATGGGTGTACCCAGTCTTGAAGGTGGAAGAGTTCAGCATATTTCAATAAGTTTGCATGCTTACAGCTTGCTGAAAGCCACTCCTTAGTGACAAGTGGGAACTGTGCCTGGTGTTTTTGATAAAAGAGGATATGAGTCCATGGGACCTTATCATGAGGAACAGAAGGGGCAAAAGGATCTCGTGGTCAGGCTGTCCTAGACATTTCAGTTTCAGATGTCAAGGAAGCATGCACAGTTGTTAAATTTAGCACTCATGCCATACCAGCTCAGAGGGTTTTCTGTTTTTGATTGTTTGTTTGTATAGTAAAGGATAAATAGCTCTCCAAAGTCTTGCCTGTAGTTAAAAGGAAAATCCCAGCTACAGTGGGGCAGCGGTGGTGCACACCCTTACTCCCAGCACTCGGGAGGCAGAGGCAGGCAGATCTCTGTGAGTTCAAGGCTAGCCTGGTCTACAGAGCAAGTTCCTGGACAGGCTACAAAAGCTACACAGAGAAACTATGGTGATATTTTATTTGTGCTGAAATGTGATTTTATTTGTATGTTAATAAAGTTGCTTGGAGATCAGAAGTCACAGCGAGCCATAAGCAGGAGTCAGGTGGTGGCAGCACATGCCCTTAATCTGATCACATGGCAGGCAGAGTCTCTGTGGTCAAGGACACATCCAAAGCAAGGTGACCTGAACTTTTAATCCCAGTACCAACCACAGAGACCTAGAAGTCTGTATAGACAGGCTGTGACGAGGAAATCATGTGGTTGGGTTTAGAGCCAATGAGAAGGCAGAACAGAAGGGCAATAAAAGGTCACAGGAAGAAGATCTCTCAGGGGAAGGATGGCAGCGAGTGGTAAGCTAAAGGCTCTGACCTCTTGAGTTTTTAACTCTGTATTTGGCTCTGCATTTCTTATTTACTAAGACCATTTAGAATTTCTTCTACAAGAAACCCTGTCTTGAAAACAAACAAACAAACAAACAAACAAACAAACAAAAATCCCAACTATAACTTCAAAATATTTTAAGCTCATGATGAGCTCAAAGTTACTAAAGCTGTTCAGATTGGATGTAGATTACAAATTAGGATGACTCGGCTCCCTTGGAGATACTAGACAGGGCAGGCTGGGTGCTCTTTTGAAGTCAGTACTAATAGTATACTGTCTGCTCTTCTTTCGTGTAGATTTGAATGTACATTTCTGTTGGCCTCTTACCTCACACTTTGTCTTTCACACAGTCAGAAATTATGAGGCAAATGAAGAAAGGAGAAAACATGATTCATATATAAGAAATAAACTAATAGAAAAGGCCCCGATATTAGAAATATAGACAATTTTAAAACTCCATGCTAGGATGTGGGAGAGAAAGCGGGGAACATGCATGTGCAAATGAGAAAATAGCCACATTTAAGTGCGTGTGAAGATAAACAACTGAGTCAGAGGACTCACTGGAGAAGCTGAACAGAGAAGTGACACAGCAAGGAGACCAGCTTAACTTGAAGATAGCTCCAAAGCTATTATTCAAACACAAACAAAGAATGGCAGGCACATAGCAAGAGCACAAAGTTCGTGAACCTGTGCAGCCATGTCACGTTTTAAGCACACCTGCTTATCTATGACTGCAAGAAATGAGCAAAGAAGAGGACACAATACAACTTTTTAAAAAACCATGCAGGAAAGCTTCCAAATTGAGTAGACCCAGATCTTTAGCACTACGTCCATAGCAATTCTTAGGCAAAAGGAATTATTGGAAGCAGTTATGGAAAGGGGATAAGATATAAAGAGCCAAACAATTAAAACTGATTTTTCACTAAATCAAATGAAAGGATAGAATGGTAAAATATTATCCTTTAAGGGCTTAAAGGGGAAGACTAGTCTATAAATTTAAAAATATGCATCTTTAAAAATTCTTTTTTTCCTGAGTATGGAAGAAATGAAGATATCGACAAGCAAAGCCTGAGGAAAAATTGTCTCCTGTAAGACACACTGAAGCGATTTATCATGCTAAAGAAGAATTGCACCAGAGGGAAGTTAGGCCTGCAGGAAGGAGTGATGACCATCAGAAAAGTGACATGTGTAAGTGCACAAAAACATGGAATGTCGCCTTATTCGCATAACCAATTACAATGCTTGAAAAAGCTTCCACGCGTTGGAGAATTGAAACGAACTTCGCAGCTTGTGTGGTGCTAGCCACAGCACTTGTAAGTGAAGTGCAGGGTGGTGGCTGTACTCTGGAAACAGAACCTCGGCTGTGCATTTGTGGAGTACTTCTGCTATATGGGAAGAGGAAAGTAGTGCCTGAAAGGGCACTGGGGTTAGTTAAAATGCTTGTCTCTATTGCTCGACAACACAAGAATTCCAGCGGAAAAATCCCAAAATGGAATATTTAAAAGGGACTCAATTCATAAAAAAGGGGGCAAGAGGAGAGGGAGGAGAGAATTATTGGTTTAGAAAAATAGGATGAAAACCTCCAAGAGACAGAGCCAAGGCAAGTCACAGGAAACAAACCTTCAATACAAATTGAACAGCTATTCCAGTTAAAAGGCAGTGCTGATCAGAGTTAGAAAACTGCAACAGAAAAGACAAGACGTGAGCATTTCTTGCCTTAAACAAGTGCATTTTATAGATGTTACTGAAACACATTTAAAGCAAAGGGGGATATACAAATTAAAAATTAATTCAACTTAAGACATCAATTTAGTTAAATGAAAGACATCAAGAGATGCTTTTAGGTGGCAAGCAGCCAGATCTTCAAATACAAAGTAGTTCACTAAAAATATGGAACAACATTGAATCAAACACATCTGGCAGATCTTCAAAATAAATGAAACAAAACTGAACAGCATTGAATGTGGAAAGGGACAAGTCCATAGTGACAGTCAGAGAGCTTAGCAGCCCTCACTTAGAAGTATACAGATGACCAGCTTTGATAGAGTGTTTGGATAAAATCACCAATCACCTACTCTAAATGTTGTGTATAGAACACCCCAAATAGAAGGATGGGTACTTTCAGAATGCACATGCAGAAAATGCTGAGATAGGATGTGTGTTGACTTAGAAACAATTTCTCAGTACATTTTAAAGGATGAAAATCATAAATACTTAATGCTGTAAACATTAAAGTAGTATACAAATAAAGCAAGCCCTTAAAAGTGCTAATGTATTTTAAAACTAAAGAACACACTTCAAAGTCTAGATCAGAGGTTAAAACACAAGGAATTTATGACATCATAAATCATATGAGGAAAATCATAAGAAATATGCCTAATTGTATCACTTCAAGTGCAGAGGAATGAGGAGGAAAGGGATGAAACTGAAAAGATAAGTCTCTGTTGTAAAGTTGGATGAACCAAGTCTTACTTCAAACTGTTCCAAACTTATAAAAGGAGAGAATAGTAGAAACTAATAAAACAATTTTCAAAGTTGATCTTGTGTCAAGGTTAATACATTGTATATTAATATATTATGCAATATATTATAAAACTGTATAGTTGTAAATGGTAATAGAAAATGTAATACAGTATAAAAATATACAATATGTAATTCATAATCAATTAGTCAAACCAAAACAAGTAAAAGACAGAGATTATTAATGTTAGATATTAATGTGGGAAAATAACAGAGACCATAGACTGAAAGAGTGTTGAGATTTTTAGGAATATTTTTAAGACATTATGCTTGACAGTTTAAATGAAATAGACGTACTCATATTTGAGAGCTTGTTAAAATCTAAAGAAAGGGATGTTTAAAAAAAAAACCCGAAAGGATTTATTCATAGTGAAAATATGCCAAAAAACAAAACAAAAAACTCCAGGCACAGATTTACTAGTATAAATTTTCTCGAATATTAAGATAATCATATAAACATTACCAAACTGTTTTCCAAAATTCAAGAAATACAGCTGATAGAAATTTATGAGGCCATAGATCCTGGAATACTTACAAAACAGAGTATTTGCTAAAAACAAATGAAAATTTCAGTTTTATCCTATAGTAGTTTGTATAAAAAGTGTCTGCATAGGTTCACATATTTGAACACTAGTCTCCAGCTGCTGGTGCTGCTGAGAAGGTTGTGAAACTTTTAGGATATGGAGCCTTGCTGGAGGAAATAGATCACTGAGTGAGCTTTGAGAATTTGTAACTTCATTCTATTCACTTTTTGTTCTCTCGTCTCCCTGTGTTCAGTTGAGATGAAATCTCTCAGTTTCTGCCTCTCACTACCATGCATTTCCACTAAGTATGGACATATAGCCTTCTGGAACCATACATAGGCCAAAATAATTCTTCCCTAAGTTGCTTTTGCCATGCTGTTTTATCATAGAAACAGAGAAGTATACTTCCTTCCTTAGTATAAAGGCAAAAATAGTGAACTTCCGATAGTATATGTACAAGGTTAAGACATCTGATTCTTGAAGGGCTGGCCCCAGAATTCATTCGTAGTTGCCTTAGAAAATAGAATTGACCACATAAAAACAACAATGAAAAGGAAGAGAAAAAGAGTAAGAAACGTGTATGTGTATATCTCCAGAAAGATAAAAGCATTTGTCAAGATCAAAGAATATTTCTCACTGCAGTCTGTGTTAGCTAGCAATAGAAAGTCATCCACAGCATAAGCTGGTATGGTTCATGCTGATGAAAGGCTGTGCTCCCTGATATGAAGGACAGTCCAATCCCACATAGAAGTCTTGGCCAATGCAACGAGGAACACAAAAGAATTAAGCAGACTGGTGGGAAAAGAAAATATAGTATGCTGATATGTGACATTTTTTCTTTTTTTTTTTCTGTTGTTGTTTTTCGAGACAGGGTTTCTCTGTGTAGCTTTGCACCTTTCCTGGATCTTGCTCTGTAGACCACGCTGGCCTCGAACTCAAAAAGATCCACCTGTCTCTGCCTCCCGAGTGCTGGGATTAAAGGCGTGCACCACCACCGCCCGGCGGTATGTGACATTCTTATGGACACTAACCCTCTTAAATACTTCTTGAAAACATTATTAATAAGAAAATTTAAGCAAATTGATGCATGCAAAGTAAGTATATATAAACTTATCATAGTTCTACACACTAATACCAAGCAATGGAAATGTCAGTGTTTTTTGAGTGCACAAGAAGCAACAAAAGGATCATCAAAAGCTAAAGGTAGAGCTCAAACAAATTATATGGGAACTCAGCAATGAATAGTATGAATAAATAGTATGAATGAAATAGTATGTGATTTATCAGGCCTTAATACATGATCATAATATTCAAATTTGAATCTGCACGTGATTTTAACTGGGCACATCAAAAAAAGGTTTAGTACATAACCAAAAAAAAAAAAAAAAGAATTAAAAAAGAACTGAGTGGGCACTGTTTGTGAAAAAATCTTTAACACAAACAACATATTAAAACAACCAAGGATACATGAAAACAATTATCAGACACATGACATGATTTCATCAAATTAGGTGAACCCACTTTAGGAAAATGGTAGAAAGTTCACTTGATTTCTTTAAGAAGAAAGGCTTAGTAATGCACAAGATCAAATGGTAAAGTTTGTCATATAGACACAGGCTCCCGCTCATCTCTCTCCTCTTCTGCTCAAAGCAGCTGAGGTGAAAGTGGCTTATTAATTGTTTCACAGTCTGTTTTTTTAGGAGATAACGTGGAGGTCACAATTTGTGCCAATTCAGCTCTGGTAGTGTGGCAGGCCATCCACAAAAACCAACTAAAAGTACCAAATTAAAAATAGAAAGCAGAATAAGACTTATTCAGTGTGGTCACACTGAGAAGTGGGGACACAAATCCAGCAAAGCCCTTGAGTATATTTACAGGGTCCTGAAGTAAGATAGAAGTTCAATAGAGGGCCATGGGCATGCACATCTAAGCAATCCTGGTCGGGATACAGTCATGACCATCATTATCTGGGTTTTAGTCTCTCACATCCTGTAAGGTAGTTTGACAAGTTGCTAAGATTGTTATAAATTCTTTTTCAGAAAGACAAGTTTCCTCTCTAACTTGTGCCCTTTCTTTTTCCTAGCATGAGATTCCAGGGGAAACTCCACTCTCTTTAGGGCCTATTATTTTCAACAGCCTGATAGTCAACTTGAGAGGTATAAGTATCTCTGGAATTGTGACAGGGCAAGGCAGTGCAGAAATTCCTTCATCTTGTATGCTTGCTTAGGCCAATTTAGATGTAACTAAAATTTGATCTCCTTGATGGAAAAATCCCATTGAAAACTGCCCAACTCTGTTCTAGGAACATGAGGTCAAGATGCCTCAGCTAATTTGCTTTAGCTTCTGTTAAACCGCCTCCTTGCATGGCTCCCACTCCTTGCAGCTGCCAAGTGAGATATCAGGTTGTGGATTTTGCCTTTAAAAAAAAATCCCTTAATCTAAACTCTTGGCGCTACACGCGGGTCCCAAATATCAGCTGGAACAGAGCTTTTCAACTATAAGCTGTGTCTGAACAGTTAACTCTGGTGGGATACCTGTAACAATAGTTTACTCTGAAGCTATTTTGGGTAACCATGGCCCAGGAACACAGACTTAGGTTACCCCAAATTCCATGTTCTGATGTGCGAGCAGTTTTAAAGGATTTTTATAGTGTTACAGAACAAAGAAAGTCATAAATTAGGTCAGGTTTAAAATACATTGGTGGCTACAACAGAGAGGCCGATACCATGAGATGGGGGGAGCTATTATATAGGTCTAAGGTGCTATCTAATGACATTTTCAGCTTTTGCATTGGTGGAAGCTAGTGTTCAGCTAAGTTTATACATTCTAAGAGGGTTTTATTTATTATCGTAAGATGTTAGTTCTAAGTTAATAGCTTCTCAGAGATTTTTTATTTACTATCAAAAGGTGTTAGTTCAAATAGAGAGTTAGGCAAGGAATGGCTGTTCCAGAAAGCTAAAACCAGCTCAAGATAAAGTAGTTATCCTCTGAACCTACAAAATTGTAAACTCTTCACAGTACTGGAGTTCCAATTGGTTCATCAGTCTCTGCAGTCACAGAAATTCCTTCCAGGAATTTGTTGTTCACAGCCAGACACAGCTTCTCTTCAGAAATTTCATTCACAGGTCTCAGGACAAAGGGTACCATGTAGCTGCTACTGGGTTGGAAGCTTTTAAAGGACTCATGGGCCTGGAGTGTTGGCCCACACCTTTAATTCCAGCACTAGGAAGGCAGAGGCTGGTGATTCCCTGAGTTTGAGGCTAGTCAGATCTACATAGTGAGTTCCAAGAAAAAACTTTTGGAAGAAACTGGGATGAGAGTGAATCATATGAAGTGTAGGTCAGGGCACAAGCAAGTTGGTCGATTTGGCCCAGCCATAAGGTATTCAGGTGTCTCTTCTCAAGTTCACTCACATAGCTGTTTGTAGCCTCTAGGCACAAGTACTTACTCAGAAGAGCTAATGCAGAGCCATGGACCAGCCCTCTCTTCTGCTTTAGGGACCTCCAGGCTTTCTCAGAATGGCTGCTTCAGGATCATCTGACCAGTTTCTATCCCCTGTTCTCATCACTACTGTAGAACTCTTTGGAAGTGTGTCACACCGAAGGTAGGCAGATTACACATTCAGTCTTCACTATGTGTGAATAGCTTACTCTATTCAATCAAGGCATGTAAGTTCTTTATTGCTTTATAAATATATTATTCCATTACAAATGAACAAATGAAATGATTCATGAGTAAATATGACTGTTAGACTTGAAAATTACATTTTAAAATAGATTATGTATGCATAGATATGCTTTTATGTAAAATTAAAAAAGGCAAAGCTATTCGAGATGGTAATTGCCCATTAGAATGAAACAGTATAATTAACTTTATGATAGTACACAAACAGAAGGCTGAGTTCCACCAGAGAATACAGTACAGGTCTGATACAGGAAATGGCAATATTAGGTAGCATTTTATAAAGCATTTTAATTAACATGAAAAAATTTAAAAGATACAAAAACATTTATTATCACTGCATAACTCTATATGGCACATTATAGAGATTATCATATCTATAAGGCATCATATATTATCTATAATGTATTTAATGTATGCATGAGAATCTATCCATAAATCATATACACATTTCAATGCATAATATAGAAAATCTATATAACTTAGTATATATGTAGATATATATTTATATTAAATAACTCTTATAAAGGATAGAAAGGAATAACCATTGTAAAAAATAAAAAATATATAAATATACAAGGGATCTTTTTTTCTGTCCCTTTATTTTTGCAAACTTAATTTATGTGCACATTTCGTTGTGAAACTCCCTTGCCTGATGAGTATCTCCTTTAAAAACATATTGCAGGAATGTTCATTATTTACCGTTGATTTCCTTTTTGGTTTTTAATTGGTTTACCATGCTTTCCAAAAATCATTAAACCCCATGGTAGTAAAGGATCATGTCCACTATCTTCAACTTTGGCCTATGCAGCATGAACAAGCCTAATCTGAAAATCTTAAACCCAAAATGCTCCAAATTTCTGAAAATTTTAGACATCAATTAATGTAGGAAATACTTGGATTACTGATAAAAGGACTATTTATTAAAGAGTTATATCGGGAGGAACAACTCACTAATACAGGATAAGGCAGATTCAGTCTCAGAGTCCCGGAAGGTTAAGAACCAGTCCCATGCTGCTTCACGCCACCTGATTCGGTCCTCACCATCCAAGAGCATGAGAGAGAAGGGGCCCGCATACGTGCTTCCCAGATCTTAAACTAGCCAAGTGGCCATACCCTAGGGGCTGGTACCCCAAGGCCGTAGGTGGAATGAATACTCACTACATTTCCCCATTTTGTCTAAATAAGAAAATTCTAAACCTAATACAAAACTCCATACAATAAGAACAATTATCAAGTATTGTTCAGGAGAAGGAAAAGGTGATAATAATCAAAGACCTGAGAAGGAAAATAATATTTCCTGAGCAAATAGGAAGTGCAAGCAAGCAACTTCCAAAAGATGGCAAGTATAGCCAGAAGTTTCTCTGACTCACCTGGCCCCATGGTCCTGCAGCCACTTATAAAATAATCACTCAGAGGCTTATATTAATTGAAAACTGGATGATCTATGGCTTCAACTTCTTGATAGCTAGCTCTTTCATCTTAAATTAACCTACTCCTATGAACTTATATGTTGCCACGTGGCCTTGGCATTATGGGTCTGCTGGCATCTTGTTGCTTCTTGGGCAATGGCATGTCTCTCGACTCTGCCCTTCTTCTCTCTGTATCTCTGCTTGGGTTTCCCAACTGGCTGTAAGCTTTCCTGCCATAGGCCAAAACAGCTTTATTTATTATCCAATGAGAGCAACACATATTCACAGCACACAGAAAGACATCCCACAGCAGGCAAGAAATGACAGAGACAGCTGGCATCCCGGACAGTCACCCAATATTTCTCTGTAACTTGGAACATCCATTTTTTGGCTATAGGCCTACAATGTCTGACAGACCTTCTTCAGAAGTAGGATGTTTTGAAAGACCGTCTTACCTTGTCTTGGCTAGCTTCAGCAGTCGCTTATCCTTTGTCCTGTTTGTCCAGATTGGACAGTGTGCTTACTGTCAGCAGCTAAGGCAAGTGCAGTTCTTTGCCCAACAGGCCATTTTTTTGCCAAAAAGAAGACAAACTCCATAAGGAGTGTCTTCGATGCCAAACATCCTCTCAGGAGTAGATTGATGCTACCAGGAGCAATCGTATCTCACATCAACAGAATTCTAAGTTATTAGAACATTTAAATGCCATATTCTCCAGTTCTGTGAAGTTTTTGAAGATTACTTATCCATCTGACATATATCTCTGTATATCTAGAAAACCTAACTAACATGACTATAAATATGACAAGCCTGGGTGTCTATTAACCTGTAAATCTTATCAACTTAAATAACTTAAAGGCCTAGGCTTCACATTATAAGAGTAAACAGTCTGTAAACAGATGTACAGTATAAGGACAATGACCTCAAATTGTGACAATATACAAAAATATCTTTTTTTTT
>CABHPR010149565.1:29798-47304 GCA_902168415.1 Peromyscus melanophrys | reverse complement strand
CCCCCCACCCAAAGTCCCTTCACCACATAATAATCAAACCACTAAACATACAGAATAAAGAAAGAATATTAAGAGCTGCAAAGGAAAAAGGCCAAGTAATATATAAAGGCAGACCCATTAGAATAACACTCGACTTCTCAATGGAGACTCTGAAAGCCAGAAGGTCCTGGACAGACATTATGGAGACACTAAGAGACCACAGATGCCAGCCCAGACTACTATACCCAGCAAAACTTTCAATCACCATAGATGGACTAAACAAGATATTCCATGACAAAACCAGATTTAAACAATACCTATCCACAAATCCAGTCCTACAGAAAGCATTAGAAGGCAAACTCCAACCCAAGGAAGTTAGATGCACCCATGAAAACACAGGCAATAGATAATCCCACACCAGCAAATTCCAAAGAAGGGAAACACACACACACTACCACCAAAAAATAACAGGAGTTAACAATCACTGGCCATTAATATCCCTTAATATCAATGGACTCAATTCACCTATAAAAAGACACAGGCTAACAGAATGGATACAAAAACAGGATCCATCCTTCTGCTGCATGCAAGAAATACACCTCAACTTCAAAGACAGATACTACCTCAGAATAAAGGGTTGGGAAAAGACTTCCCAATCAAATGGACTTAAGAAGCAAGCTGGCGTAGCTATCCTAATATCTAACAAAACAGACTTCAAATTAAAATTAATCAAAAGAGATGAAAAAGGACATTTCATATTCATCACAGGAAAAATCCATCAAGATGAAGTCTCAATTCTGAACGTTTATGGCCCAAATACAAGGGCACCCATATATGTAAAAGAAACATTACTAAAGCTTAAATTGCACATCAAACTCCACACACTAATAAAAGGAGACTTCAACACCCCACTCTCACCAATGGACAGATCTGCCAGATAGAAACTTAACAGAGAAATAGGGGGACTAACAGATGTTATGACTCAAATGGGCTTAGCAGACATCTATAGACATTCTACCCAAACACGAAAGAATATACCTTCTTCTCAACACCTCATGGAACCTTTTCTAAAATTGACCACATACTCAGTCACAAAGCAAATCTCAACAGATAAAAAAAAAAAATGGAATAACCCCCTGTATCTTATCGGATTACCATGGCTTAAAGTTAGAATTAAAAAAATAACACAAATTACAGAAAGCTTACAAACTCATGAAAACTGAATAATACTCAACTGAATCACCACTGGGTCAAGGAAGAAATAAAGAAAGAAATTAAAGACTTCCTAGAATTCAATGAAAATGAATTACAACATATTCAATCTTATGGGACACTATGAAAGCAGTACTAAGAAGAAAGTTCATAGCACTAAATGCCTACATAAAGAAGTTGGAGAAATTTCACACTAGCGACTTAACAGCACACCTGTAAGTTCTAGAAACAAAAAGAAGCAAACTCACCAAGAAGGAATAGATGCCAGGAAATAATCAAATTGAGGGCTTAAATCAATAAAATAGAAACAAAGAGAATAATACAAAGAATCAATGAAACAAAGAGTTAGTTCTTTGAGAAAATCAACAAGATAGACAAACCCTAATCCAAACTAACCAAAAGGCAGAGAGAGAATATCCAAATTAATAAAATCAGAAATGAAAAAGGGGACATAACAACAGACACTGAGGAAATCCAGAGTATCATCAGATCATATTTCAAAAACCTGTACTCCACAAAATTGGAAAATCTAAAAGAAATGGACAATTTTCTGGATAGGTACCACATACCAAAATTAAATCAAGACCAGATAAACAATTTAAATAGACCTATAACCTCTAAGGAAATAGAAGCAGTCATTAAAAGCCTCTCAACCAAAAAAAGACCAGGGCCAGATGGGTTCAGCACAGAATTCTACAAGAATTTCAAAGAAGAGCTAGTACCAATACTCCTCAAATTGTTCCACACAATAGAAACAGAAGGAACATTGCCAAACTCCTTTTATGAGGCTACAGTTACCCGGATACCCAAGCCACACAAAGATGCAACAAAGAAAGAGAATTACAGACCAATCTCCCTTATGAACATTGATGCAAAAATACTCTATAAAATACTGGCAAACTGAATCCAAGAACACATCAAAAAATCATCTACCATGATCAAATAGGCGTCATCCCAGAGATGCAGGGATGGTTCAATATATGAAAATCTGTCAATATAATCCACCATATAAACAAACTGAAATAAAAAACCCACATGATCATCTTGGAGAGATCAGGAATACAAGGAACATACCTAAACATAATAAAGACAATTTATAGCAAATCAACAGTCAACATCAAATTAAATGGAGATTAAACTCAAAGCGATTCCACTAAAATCAGGAACAAGACAAGACTGTTCACTCTCTTCATATCTATTTAATATAGTACTCGAAGTTCTAGCTAGAGCAATAAGACAACAAAAGGAGATCAAGGGGATACAAATTGGAAAGGAAGAAGTCAAACTTTTGCTATTTGCAGATGATAAGATAGTGTACAGAAGTGACCTGAAAAATTCTACCAGGAAACACCTACAGCTGATAAACACCTTTAGTAATGTGGCAGGATACAAGATTAACTAAAAAAAATCAGCAGCCCTCCTATATACAAATAATAAACTGGCTGAGAAAGAAATCAGAGAAACATCACCCTTTACAATAGCCACCAATAATGTAAAATACCTTGGGGTAACTCTAACCAAACAAGTGAAAGACCTATATGACAAGAACTTTAAATCTTTGAAGAAAGAAACTGAAGAAGATATCAGAAAATGAAAATATCTCCCATGCTCATGGATAGGTAGGATCAACATAATAAAAATGGCAATCTTACCAAAAGCAATCTATAGATTCAATGCAATTCCCATCAAAATCCCAACACAATTCTTCACAGACCTCGAAAGAACAATACTGAACTTCATATGGAAAAACAAAAACCCCAGAATAACTAGAACAACCTTGTACAATAAAGGAACTTCTGGAGGCATCACCATCCCTGACTTTAAGCTCTACTATAGAGCTACAGTAATAAAAACAGCTTGATAGTGGCATAAAAACAGACACATGGACCAATGGAAGTGAATTGAAGACCCTGACATTAATCCATATACCTATGAACACCTGATTTTTGACAAAGAAGCCAAAACTTACAATGGAAAAAAGAAAGCATCTTCAACAAATGGTGCTGGCATAACTGGATGTCAACATGTAGAAAACTGCAAATAGATCCATGTCTGTCACCATGCACAAAATTCAAGTCCAAGTGGATCAAGGACCTCAACATAAATTCAGTTACACTGAACCTAATAGAAGAGAGAGTGGGAAGTAGCCTTGAACGCATTGGCACAAGAGATCACTTCCTAAATATAACACCAGCAGTACAGACACTAAGAGCAACAATCAATAAATGGGACCTCCTGAAACTGAAAAGCTTCTGTAAGTTAAAGGACATGGTAAATAAGACAAAATGGCAGCCTACGGAATGGGAAAAGATTTTTGCCAACCCCACATCTGACAGAAGGCTGATCTCCAAAATATATAAAGAACTCAGGAATTACACATCAAAATACCAAATAATCCAATTAAAAACTGGGGTACAGATCTAAACAGAGAATTCTCAACAGAAGAATCTCAAATGGTTGAAAGACATTTAAAGAGTTGTTCAACATCCTTAGTCATCAGGGAAATGCAAATCAAAACAACTCTGAGATACCATCTTACACCCATCAGAATGGCTAAGATCAAAAACACTGAGGATAACTTATGTTGGAGAGGATGTGGAGTAAGGGGAACACTCTATTGTTGGTGGGAGTGCAAACATGTACAGCCACTTTGGAAATCAGTATGGTGACTTCTCAGAAAATTGGGAATCAGTCTACCTCAAGACCCAATGATACCACTCTTGGGCACATACCTAAGGTATGGTCAATCATACCACAAGGACACTTGCTCAACTATGTTCATAGCAACATTATTGTAATAATAGCCAGAACCTGGAAACAGCCTAGATGCTCCTCAACCAAAAAATGGATAAAGAAAATGTACATTTACACAATGGTGTGTTACTCAGCTGTAAAAAACAGTAACGTCATGAAATTTGCAGGCAAGTGGATGGAACTAGAAAATATCATCCAGAGTGAGGTAACCCAGACTCAGAAATACAAACACAGTATGTACTCACTCATAACTGGATACTAGATGTAAAGTGAAGGATAGCCAGACTACAACCCACAACTCCAGAGAAGCTAGAGCCTTCATCCAGTGACTGATGGAGGCAGATCAGAGATCCATGGCCAGGCACCAGGCCAAGCTCCAGGAGTCCAGTTGAGTAGAGGGAAGAGGGATTGTAAGAGCAAGGGGATCAAGATCATGATGGGGAAATCTACAGAGACAACTGAACCAAGCTCGTGGGAACTCACGAACTCTAGACCAACATGTGGGAGACAGTTGTGTAACTTGGTCTGTCTGAGGGGCCCTGGCAGTGGGATCAGGATTTGTCACTGGTGCATGAGCTGGCTTTTTGGAATACATTCCCTGTTGTGGGATGCCTTGTTCAGCCTTGATGCAGGGGAGGGGGGCTTGGTCCTGCCTTGACTGAATGTACCAGGCTTTGTTGACTCCCCATGGGAGGCCTTACCCTTTTGGAGGAGTGGATGGGGGGTGGATTGTGGGGAGGTGAGGGGGAGTAGGAGGGGGAACTGTGGTTGAGATGTAAAATGAATAAAAAATTTAAAAAGGAAGTAAAGTATTAAAAAAATAAGCCACATAAAGATGGAAAATTCAAAAGAGAGTCTGGATCCTGTATGATATTGTGTTGTCTTTGAATTTTTTGAGTGCTGATGAATGAGCAATAACTGCTAAGAGGCATTGGATTATGAAAGCTGCTTGATTAAACCAACCTATATATTTTTAAAATATCTTGACTTCAAAATGGAAGTCAAAAGATGTGTTGCTTAGGGGAAGAGGTTATGATTTTATTTCCACAGGAAATGAGAGGCTATAGATTCATTCAAGGTTGATATGGATTGGATTTGCAGGGAAGACCCATGAAAATCCTGGCTACAGATATAACAAAACAAACCTAGAAAAACCACAAAACACATAATGTATATTTTACCTGCTCAAACATAAAACAAAAAAATCATCTTTGGCTAACTTGTGTACAACACACAGTCTATATGCTTGTATTAATACAGATATATATGTTACCTTTAAAACTTTCTGTATTTTTCAGAACAAGGGGACCAGACACCAATAAAAATAGATGGCCCAGATGATCCAACATCTCAGAGCACCTGTGTTGAAGTTTCCCCAGAATTCTGCATCCAGAACAGCTTCAAGGCTGCTGGCTAAGATTGTCCAGCCTCACTGACTACTCCAGCCAGGACTTAACAATTATCCTGATTTTCTCAAGATTCCCCCCAAAGAATCTAGTACCCCTAGTCTAGAAAAAACAAGCAGTCTAGAAAAAACAACACCCAAATTCCCAAAAGATGGATTATGAATGTTTGTTATCATTTAAGGGGGGTTAGTTACAAGTTGTTATTGGTCATAGTCAGAAAAAAAGCTAAATAAAAGAGTTAAATTCAAAGATCTCTTTCTAAAGAAAAAAAGGTGAATATGATATAGGAATGATAGGAAAAAAGGGTAGATTATTGAATGTACTTTAATCCATAAAACAACTATTAATCTAAAAATATTTTAGATTGGTATGGATTTTGTTTTATTCATACAAATTTAAAGTTATTTTTGCTATACTATATGCATGTTTCTACTCTTGTTTGGGGTATTGTGCTTATGCAACTCATTTAAAAATGTAATATTTAATTTAAAAATGCAGGTTAGTAGTTATAATAATAAAACCTGTAGTCATATTAGGTATGTTTTCAAGATCATACATAGATATATTTAGATAGATAGATGGTCTTCAAACAATTCAAAGACCTACAAATTATGGCATTTAGTATGTTTAATAACCTAAGGCTTTTCATGACAGTGAGACACATCTGCTCCTGACAGCACCAGTTTACTTCAAAAGATGATGGGCATAATAGAACCTCCATATTGGAGTTTACTTTCTTTATGGCAAAAGCTAGCCATTTGGGTAAAGAAACTGCCGTTGCCTCAATTGCTGATCATATACTGTCCAAACTGGACCAACAGGATGTACAAAAAAATGACTGTCAAACTTCACCAAGACAAGGTAGGACAGTTCTTCAAAATTCCCGGCTTCTCAAAAATGTCTGTCAAATATGCTAGGCCTGTAGGCCAAAGTTGGATGCCTCAAAATTACAGAGGAACTTTGGGTGACTGTTCAGGCAGCCAGATGTCCCTGTCATTAGGTAACATTACACCCTTCTGGGGTTTTTGATGGCGTTAAAGACTAAATAATTAGATGTAAAGTTTTCCTTAGTTATGATAGTAGCACCTACAGGACGAAAGAAAGTTTAAAAGCCCCGAGGCAAAATGTAAATGAATAGAAACAGGTTAAATTAAGTTAAAAGAGCTAGTGGGACAAGCCTAAGTCAAGGCTGAGCATTCATAATTAATAATAAGTCTCTGCATCTTTATCTGGGAGATGGTTGGCAGCCCAAGGTAAATTCCAGCTACAGTTTTCCTTGGGTTTTGGGCTATGTCAGAAATTGCAAGGTGCTGTCTTGTCTGACCATCCTCTGTGTTCTGACCCTGTGTGACTTCCAAGTCCTTTTGTGGGATAAGGACCCACGAAATCAGAGGTAGTGTAAAGGGTCACTTCCTAGTACATAATATGCTGGTGAAGCCCACTGTCTTCCTCATCCTACAGGCAGAGACCATGAGCACCTCTGTTCCACAGTGGTAGAGTATGCTGAGGCTCAGTGGTAAAGGGCTCATTTATCATTCCCAAGGCCCCGAGTCCCATTCCCAGGAACATACACTACAAAAAGGAAAAGAAGAGAAGATAAAGGGAGGGAAGGGGTACCCAAGAAAATCAAGATGAGACGCTTGCTCCATGGATGTGCTCCACCATAGTTTGCGTTGTTTTGAGTGTGATCCCTGAGTTCATGGGCTGGAAACTTTGTCCTCAGTGTAGTGATATTAAGAGGTGGTGGGCACTTCCTAAGGTGGCAGCTTAGTTTAAGGTGACTAGGGTAACAAGGCCACCATTCTTGGAAGGAATCGATGTTGTTCTTAAAAGAGAGGTTGATGTAAAAGAACAATTCTGGCCCCCGAATCACTCTGGCTCCACTGTAATCTCTCCCACTCACATGTATTCCCATGATGTCATTGTCTATGACGAGACACATCCAAGTGGGCATCATCAAAGTAAAAAAGAAGCCAGACTCAGACTCCTGGACTTCCAAACTGTGAGCTAAATAAATCTTCCCTTTATAAAGTGTCAGCCTCGGGTATTTTGTTATAGCAACCGAAGACAGACACAGTCACAATCAGCTAGAGAGCAGCAGAGCTGAGAATTCCATTCTACATTCCCTCTTCAGAGACCTTATACTGACATAAGCAGACACACACTCACCATCACTATAGTTGTTACTGTGTTCTGCCATCTCTAAGAAAGAAGAAAGAGGATGCCAGAACAGGAACAGTGTCCTCATTTCCCCTCCTCTCTTTGGATGACAACTGTATATTAACTCTTGATGAACAGCTGGAAGATTTTCTCCTATTCTGAAAGACCTCTCCTCACTGTGCTTTGGTGTTTTTTGTTTGTTGGCTTGTTTTTGTTTTGTTTTGTTTTTGTCTTTTTCTAGACAGAGTTTCTCTGTGTAGCCCTGGCTGTCATGAGACTCACTCTGTAGATTAGGCTGGCCTCAAACTCAGAGATCTACCTGCCACTTACCTCCTGAGCACTGGGATTAAAGGTGTGTACCACCACCTCCTGGCTTTTGGTGTTCTTTTGCTGTGCAGAGGCTTTTCAATTTAACACGCTCTCATGCATCAAGTCTTGCCATTATTTCCTGAGCTATCAAATACCAATTTGGAAAGTCCATGCTTGTGCTTAAATATCAAAGAGTTTCCCCAGTGCTCTTCCTTATCAGGGCCAAGGTTTCTCCTGCTACCAGAAAGTTCTTTGGCTCATTTGGGATTGGTTTTTGCACAGGGTGAGAGATAGGAATCTAGTTTTAGTCTTCTATATGAGGACATCCAGTTTTCCCAGATTAAAGCCTCTGCATTTTGCAAGTTGTGTGATCTTTAATAGTTGTTGTTGTTTTGTTGTTGTTATTGCTGTTGTCTTTTTAAAAACATAGTGGTGATGATGATGATGATGATGATGATGATGATGATGATAATTATTGTCTTAGGGCTACTATTGCTGTGATGAAACATGACCAAAGATACTTTGGGAGGAAAGGGTTTATTTGGCTTACACTTTTACAGCACTGTTCATCACTGAAGGAAGTCAGGACAGGAACATAAACAGGACAGGAACCTGGAGGCAGGAGCTGATACAGAAAACATGAAGGAGTGTTGCTTACTGGCTTGATTCCATGGCTTTACTCAGCCTGCTTTCTTATAAACCCAGGACTACCAGCCCAGGAGGGAACCATTCACCATGGCCTGGGCCCTCTCCCATCAGTCACTAATTAAGAAAATGCCTTACAGTTGGATCTTATGGAGGTATTTTCTCAATTGAGGGTCCCTCCTTTCAGATGACTCCAGCTTGTGTCAAGTTGACATAAAACTGGCCAGGACAATTATGTATATGGTTTGTGGGAGGAGTTTTGTAGCAGTTTCCTAGAAGATTAAAACATTCCATACTAGAGGGGAGCTCCTAAAGACAAAAAAAGAAACAACTCAAAACAGATTCAGGAAGTCCCTGAAGCTGACCAAATTAACTAGGCTCTTTCTTCCCCAAGTAAAGAGTTAAGTCTTCTAAGAGTCACTCTCAGACAAGTTAAGCTGCAAAAAAGACTTAGGCAAGTTGATCTGCCTGGAAGAGGTTCAAACCAACTGAGGCACCTGGAAAGGACTCTCTCCAACAGGCTGAGCTGCCTGCAGGCTGTGCAGTGTGCTCTAGGTTCTCAGCTTTTGTGAGCTGTCACCCATGCTGGGATGGGCTTTGATGATACAGCTCTTTGAGTCATTTCTGCTCCGGTAAGTAACCTCTCACCATATTCCTGTAAGCAATCCCAATAAAACTCATTGGTTCACCAAGTTGGACTTCAGTGACATCCGTGCTTTGGTCTGTTGTGGGCTCCCTGTCTGGGAGTTACATTTCCTCAGTAAAAGTCTGTCACACAACAGGTGTGCACACATCATGGCATGCACATGGAGGTCAGAGGACAACAGTATGGATTCAGTTCTCTCCTTCCACCTTTACATGGGTTCGGGGGGATAGAACTCCCGTCCTTAGGCATGCTGAGCTATCTCATAGGCTTCCTGTTTTGCTCCTTTGTTTCTTGTTTCTTTTTCCTTTTGGAGGGTTTGGGTGGGTGTTGTTACTGTTTATCTGAGATCTGCTCCAGGAATCTGATTTCACTCAGTGGGGGGGGGGGGGGAAGGATCCAGACATAATGTGTTTGTATTATCTTATTTAATTATCACAACCAAAATGCCCCATTCAGTTCCCTTTTTCTTTAAAATCATGAAACCAAGACCTAACGAGGTATCTCATTTTCTTAAAGCCACACACATCTACAGTGGCACCAGGATGTGTGTGTTCAGATTCCACTGGCTTCTCCAAAGTATTAATTATTCTTGGCTACCTAAAAGAGCAGCCCCACCTCTGCTACACCATCCCCAGTTCCTCTCAGGAGCTGTTGGGGAGAGGACACCGTACCTGGCTATAAATGGGTGATCAGTGGGCCATGTCTTGCCAGACATGGGCAGAAGGTAGAGGAGTGCTGGATCTGGCATGAAGTGAACTGTACATGATGATCACCATCTGTTAACTTGTTTTACAGGTCACCGTGCTCTTCAACAGTCTCCAGTCCTCACTGGCCCATTCACATGGAATTAGAGGTTGGGAAAGCTACAGCTTTCAGTTCTTCTCTTTCTGCTGAGTTCCTTCTAGGTTCTCTCTGGAAGTTACTAATCTTTTCATCCTTCAATCTGGTTTAACCTCTAACACTGGCAATGGTGGTTTTAAAGTATGTTTTCCAATTCTAATACCTGAACTACTCAGGAGTCCACTAAAATAACTCTTTCTATTGACAGGGTATTTCTATGTAGCCTTGAACACTGAATGCCAGGAGTATAGGCACTTGCCACCTTGGCTCAAAGTAGAAGCCAGTGGACTCCATTTTGTCCCTAGGTTCCCAGTGTTTTGTACAACTCTGTATAAATGACATGAGACACTGGAGTGCACTTACAGGGAATTTCAGACACCTCAGGAGTGAGATTTCCTGCTGCATCGGTGAGGATGAGGCTTGTCACTCAGGCTTCTCAGGGACAGAAGTCTAGCCTTGGCCTCACTTCGGCCTCAGCAGCCTTCATCTGCCTGTGACTGCACCACCTCCAGGCTCCAGGCCTCTTCCTCTACTTTGTCATTTTGCTTCCTTTTAAATTTACTTGTAGACGCCGCTCACAGCTCGAATCCTGAAGCTGAGAGTGTGGAAACTGAGGCACAGGGAACAACACTACATGGAAAGCAGGTGCTCCATATGAGGACTGACCCAGGCAGAGGCTGCCTGTTAACACTGTAGGGAGAGATCCTCAGAGCCATGGGAAGTCATGGGAGAACCAGGAGTCTCTACCCCAGAGCAGACTCATCAAAAAGTATGAAATGAGTCGGGACTGATTATATCCGAGTTCAAAATGAGCAGTCAGGTTGTTTACATTATAAGGCCAACTGATCTCTCCTGCAGATGTGGCAAGGGAGCTCATATAAAGTTTGTGCCCGGCCCTCCCCTGATGGCTGTTATCCAGGACACAGGGAGTAAGATCAAAGGCTGGGAAGATGCTCCACTGGGATGTCATGTTTCCAGGTTCCCCAGCGGGAACTTGTCACCTTCCACAGACACTAAAATTACATGCCACAGAAATACATTAAAAACTCCCCTCATCTAAGCCTGTGCAGATCTCCTCAGACAGAGTCCTCCTGTGCCTTGTCCATCTGGGTAAGTGCTCTGCACCCAAGCGCAGAATCAGAAGGTGGTTGGGTCCCAGGCAGGCTGTGGGAAGAGGAGCAGTGGGGCTCAGGGAGGTTTTCAGCATCTGCAGAGGAGATGCTGAGCTCTGTCAGCCCCTTAGCACAGGGACTGTGTGCTGCACGGCAAAGAGGGTGTTTTCTTCTTAACATACTCAGTACCTTAATTTAAAGACTTTCAAAATTGATTTAGAATTCACATTTATTACTATGAACTAAATAACTCACAATGGAAAAGTTGGATAAGTTGTCAAGTTACAAACATTTTACTGATTTACCTATTCCTAAGACAAACTATCAGAGAATTGAAAAGTGGGAAATCTCATTTTAATTAAATGGCCTCAGTCATGCATCTCTCACTTCGGCACACACAGCAGAACTATTTTGGTGTAAGTTCTTCTGAGTTTGAGTTATCAAAGCTTTAAAAATCTCTGTAAGGAATGGAGGCTGCAGATTCTAAACCACATTCCACAGAGGGCCACCTCACAGGACTGCAAAATGCCTGCTAGTGTTTGCTCATGGTCACTATTCATTCCAACTCAATATCAGAAATCACGAATTTGTGATGTTGGTCCTTAGCCTCTGCCAGCCTGGTAGGAACTGTCACTAGTGGCCATGATGATGAGGTTGTCAGGACAATAATTATTAAATTACAGTGGACACAGTGGCAGGTTCCCTTCCTGACGCATTGAGACCCAGGAATAGGAGTTTCTGGGAAGAGTGGTTGCATGTTTTATCTTTTCTCTATGTTCTTCCCATGCACTGTATGTGATTTTTTATAGTGGAGAACCCTGAATCTCATTTTCTTTTGGTAAATTTTTGAACAACTGAACCTCATCCAGTTCTGCTGCCTCTACCTGGTTTTCAGGTTTCTCCCAAACCTCATCTTTTCATGAATTTATGTAAAGAGACGGGCAGGAACTGACTCCCTTCTCTTGTCCCTGAGGCAATGAACACTCTGGCAGGGAGGTCACAGCCCCTTAGCAGCAAAGCCAAGCCTCTCAGGTGATGAGGGACACAGGATGTGCTGCACACTGTGTGAGGTCCAGTGTTGGTGGCTGGAGTCTGTACCAGCTGCTCCTCTGGGGCATCTGCTCCTGCCATTTCTGGAGGTTGATTTGGAAACACTGGGTGACTGTTGCCAGTCTGAGCCCAGAGACACAGCTTCAAAGGTTTCAAAATTTAAAAATACAATTCTCAGTCTTTTAGACACAACTGCCATTCCTTAGCCCAAAGGCTCTTTGTGATTTGTCCATCATGTTCCCACAATTCATTTATTTCTGGCATCTCTGGAAACAGTGCTGGCATATGCTTGGTCATGGTTTTCCCCTCCCTGGTGTGACAGCCATTTCTTCCCAGTGTCTTCCTAGTTTTAAAGTTAGGGTTTTGCCAAAGGTAAACATCCTGACTGAGTAAGCTCATCCTCAATCACTTGCATGGAGCAGGACCAGTGTCACCTACCAAACCTCTCTCTTTGCTGAGCCTGTGGTTGTGGGTTGTCCATGGTTTGGGTAAGTGTGAGATGACACAAAGTCTAAGGTCATGGCTTCCTTGATTCAGACAGACAGGGGGTTTCAGTTCCTCTGTCCTGAGCAGCTGCAGCCTTCACAATCGCTTTAACTGAGGAATGCTTCGACTCCCTTGTCATTTATTGCTCCGTGCATGTTTTCTTTTCCTAATCTTCCAAATGTCTTCCCTTCCTCTTCAACAATACAGTCTCTTCTAATGGGAGCTATTCCAGAATCTGTGACCTTTCCTGGTGCTGTGTACAGAATTTCATGTCTCTGGAAAGCAGCCTGTTTAGTTACATTGTGTAAAATCCATCACAGTGCATGATACAACAGGCTATCCCAGGCTTTCCCAGGCTGTCACATTTCACTCTCCCCTGCCCGCTCTGTTAGATGAGTGTCCTTTAATCCATTCTGCAGATCTGAGAGTGTCGGTCTTGTCTCCTGGTCTCTTAACCATGCTCAGCTAGGAAAGTGTGAGCTTTGAGGTTCAGCTAGGAGGGGACAAGTAGAGGATGCCTTGTGGCTTGTACTTAAGAAGGGTTCATACTCAACAGAACGTTTTCTATAGAAATTATACAACCGTCTAGATTCTATGTGTCTTACTGATTCTTATATTAAATTTAGATATATTTGAATGGTGCATGTAATTTGGGGGTAGCAGGAAGACTCCAGAAATGCTGTCTCTGTCTCTCCTGGCAAGCCAGTGTTCATGATGACAAGAAGTCATGTCACTGTACATGTTCTCTTTTGTGACTGTGGAATTCCACTTTCAGAAAACCAGGTTTTCCAGTGGAATCAAAGCAGGGATTTCTGAAGCCATGATGTTGAGGACATCACTGAGGGTTCATGGCCTCTGCATCTGCCTGACTTTCCTAAGTGCTTTATGTTTGCAGAGCTGCAGTTTCTGAAGTGATGCTGAAAACAGCCCATGCCCTGCTCTACTGAGCTGACACACACAGCCTGGGCAGTCTCACAATGTGATGTGTTCATAAAGACCTAGTTTCCTTTCTTTTCTTTTCTGGCTAGTTCAGTGGAATTAAGGGGAAAAAATGCACATTTCTAGAAACAACATGAGAACATATTTTAGAATTATTTTACTTCTTAGTTAGCCAGTACTAATATGCATATGATGGAAACTACATTTTAAGCGCTACAGGTGTGTGTTTTCTTCCATGAAATGAGTGTATAAAACACATACCTGCTACTCAGTGCCCACAGATCACAAAACGCCATTCAGAGCATGTGCTCCTGATGATATCTATCCCATAAAGCTTGGAGACAATGGAGCTCTCTTACTCTCTCCTTTGTTTACTTGAGTTATCAACACACAACTCAAATGCTTAAGTTGTTCAAAGTGGAGAAAACTGCCATTTTACATGATCACTGGAAAATGTCACACTGCCTCTTCCTCTCCCTCTCCCTCCTTACTATGTTCTCATCCTTGTGACTGGGATTTGGAAAAAAAAACCCATAAACTTTATAAAGAACTTCACAATTCAATGGGAATAATTAAGCACCACTTATTTAATCAACAATCTGCTGCTGTCTGGAATACATGGTCCATATGCTTATACAGGATTAACCCTTTCTAACAATGCTATAGAATTTTTATTTCAGAAAATTTGCTTTGTTAAATGTTTTCACCAACTATCTGCCTCAGGTCTAAATCCTTAAATGCTACCCTGTACTTGTGAATTTTATCCCATTTGTCTCTCCACAATACCTTCCATTACAATGTCACATGACCCAAATAAGTATAAAACAATTTCACCAAGCTGGGCAGTGGTGGCATACACCTTTAATTCCAGCACTTGGGAGGCAGAGACAGATGGATCTCTGTGAGTTTGAAACCAGCCTGGCCTACAGAGTGAGTTCCAGGACAGGCTCCAAAGCTACAGAGAAACCCTGTCTCAAAAAAACAAACAACAACAACACAAACAAAAAAACAAAAAACAAAAAAACCAAACAATTTTACCTTACACCCAGTGATATTTTTTTTACTATGTAAATGGAATTTCTTTACAATATTACATGTCCTGTATACAAGTTGTCTAACTAAAGAAAAATGTGAAAATTCAACAATTTTCCTATCCTAGTTACTGTTCTATTGGTGTAAAGAGACACCATTGCCAAGGCAACGTATAAAAGAAAGCATTAAATTAAAGGCCTGCTTACAGTTTCAGAGGGTGAGTCCATAACCACTATGGCAGGTAGTGTGGAGGCAGGCAAGCAGGCATGGTGCTGGAGCAGTAGCTGAGAGTTTACATCTGGTCCACAGGCAGGAGGCAGAGGAAGGGAGGGAAGGGGAGAGGAGGGGAGAGAGAGGGCCTGGTGTGGGCTTTTGAAATCTCAAAGCCCACCCTTAGTGGCACACTTTCTTCTACAAGGCCACACTCCTTAGTCCTTCCACAACAGTTTCACCAACTGAAACCAAGCATTCACATACATGAGCCTAAGGGGGCCATTCTCATTCAAAGTACCACCTTTCCTAAAATAAATCTGGGGCTGGCATATCAGAGTCTGAAGTATCACTGCTCAGTTAGGGAGAGATGGAACCTTAGACTCCTATGGAGCACACCATTTTCCTTTAACTAATTCCATAAAATGGGATAGGATAGCCGTGAGTCTGTTATAACTGTAGTTCCATTTACCCCCTGACTTCACTTGCTGAAGGAGAAGGATGTGGAGCATGCTCCTGCTGACATTTGCCCACTTTGCTCTTCTCATGGAGGAGGCTCTGGAAGGAGATTAGAAACAGGGAAGATGCAGTTACAGAGCAGAGCTCAGTGACTGAATTGTCCATCAGAGTCTCTGGAAAGGACTGCACTCCAACGTGCTACTATTGTGTAATTTATCATTATCTTCTGTTTCAGGCAGGGATGGAGCTGAACAGTCACTAGGAGCTACCGTAACTCTCCTAGCACATAAACATAAGGAACTGCATGAGAAAACCAGCAGCCAAAACACTGACAGAAACCGTTATGTGCTGGAACACTGTCATGTTTTGTGTGTATAAAGCACGTTCTTGCACAACTAGTGTCTCCCTGACACAGGAATGTGACTGTCCGTATGTTCCAGGTGACTGGAGCTCAGCCTCTAGTGTTCAAGGTCACACTTAGAAGAAACTGAATCATGGGTGGAATGTGAAATGTTTGGATTCATAGTTCACAATTCCCAACATTTGGTATAGAAATGTATTAAGAAATTCGGTTTCACAATAAATAGAGTAAAGGCAGCCCTGAACAGGACAAGTGCATGCCTGATCCATGGGACCTCTTTTAGTGCAAAGAGCTAATTTCTTCTTTTACCACAATCATCCTCATTCAAACTCACCCTAAATAGTAAAACTCTGTCTATAATGTACCTGCCAATCAAGACGTTGTGGATGAAAACCCAGTAAGAAGCTGCTCCTGCTCCAGTAAAACCCAAACAGGTGGAATATGAAAAGACATCATTTCTGACGGAGGCAGTTTTTAATGTTGAAGGAGCTCACACATGGATGCAGCCACCCTGGGACTCAGGATCCAGCCTTGGCTCTGAAGACTAGGACAAGTGCTAGATGAGGATGGTCTGTGGAGTGTGAGGTGGAACTGAGTCTTCAGTGGAATAAGCATGTGTGGGCATCTGCGTGTTTCCCTGACACAGCAGAGCTGTCTGCAGTGGTTCGTGGGGTTGTGTCCGTGATGAGTCATTGATCTACTTTCCTCCTTGGCCACTGTTTGTTCCCACATAAGATGAATAAGAACCACGAACTCCACACTAATTCCCACTTAAGGAACACCTTTTTCTTTGAAATTGGCATTGGGATCTCAGCCAACAGCATCCTTCTTCTCTTCCACATCCTCAAGTTCACTTCTGGGCACAGGCCCAAACCCACTGACCTGCCCATTGGTCTCTTGGCCCTAATCCACCTACTGATGCTTCTGATCACAGCCTTCATAGCCACAGACATTTTTATTTCTCGGAGGGGATGGGATGACACCACATGTAAATTCCTTATCTATTTGTACAGAATTTTTAGAGGTCTGGCCATTTGCACCACCAGCCTGTTGAGTGTCCTCCAGGCTATCATCCTCAGTCCCAGAAGCTCCTGTTTAGCAAAGTTCAAGCATATATCTCCCTATCACATGTTATGTGCCCTTCTTTTCCTGAGTATCTTCTATATGTTCATTAGCAGTCACCTCTTAGTATCGATTATCGCTACGCCCAATTTGACCTTGAATAACATTATGTATGTTACTCAATCCTGCTCTATTCTACCCATGAGTTACCTCATGCAAAGCACATTTTCCACACTGCTGGCCCTCAGGGAAGCCTTTCTTATTAGTCTTATGGTCCTCTCGACTTTCTACATGATGACTCTCCTGTGCAGGCACAAGAAGCAATCCCAGCATCTTCATAGCACCAGCCTTTCTCCAAAAGCATCTCCAGAGGAAAGGGCCACCCGGACCATCCTGATGCTTGTGAGCTTCTTTGTGGTGATTTACTGTTTTGACTGCATTATCTCTTGCTCAAGAACTATGTTTCGGAATGATCCAACACCTTACAATATCCATTTCTTTGTGGTCCATATCTATGCCATGGTGAGTCCTTTTGTATTTATGAGCACTGAAAGACATATAGGTATGTTGTTGAGGTCTATGTGTGAGAAAGTGATAAATGTTTGAACATTCATTGATGGGCAAGTTCCTTTAAGAAGAGCCAATGTGCTGGCATTAGAACTGTCAATCATGGCATAGTGTCCATGTGTACATGAAAATATGAAGTTGTGTTTTTTCCCTTAAAATTATTTAACCCAATGTGGTGACAAACATGTGATAGAAAATTTAACCATATGCCCTTTGAGATATGATAAGGGATATATATATATATATATATATATATATATATATATATATATATATA
>CABHPR010149565.1:7565-29788 GCA_902168415.1 Peromyscus melanophrys | reverse complement strand
ATATATATATATATATATATATATATATATATATATATATATATATATATATATACATACATATCGCGAGTCTTTAAGGAGTCCTATGAGGCGGCTCTTAAACATCATGGCCTAGGATAGCCCATACTACTTTTAAGTATGTAACCACTTTTAACACTTTTCAATCCTTCAACTTCCTCTGTTATATTTATTTTTACAAATTAAATTAGAAAACGTTTTAAAAATAAATAGTCATATGATCCAAAAGAAAAGGAATTACACACATAACTTTCAAAACAGAACTATGTGCAATGAACCATACTGTTGTGGAATATTATTTTAACTGGACAAAGATGTGTTACATTTGTTAATGCTGCATTTGTTTAATTATGAAAAGATGTGTTGCATTTGTTTCACCTGGCCTGCCTAAGGCACCTGATTGGTCTATTAAAAAGCTGAACAGCCAATAGCTAGGCAGGAAAAGGATAGGCTGGGCTGGCAGGGAGAGGGAATACATAGGAGGAAAAACCTAAGCTCAAGAGGAAGAACAAGAGGAGAAGAAAGAGGAGAGAATGAGAGGCATGCTTGGGTAAGAAGCCAGGCAGCCTCCAGCCAGCGAGACACAAGAAGCAGTGAAAGTAAGATATACAGAGGTAAGAAAGGTATATAAAGAGAAATAGGTTAATTTAAGTTAAAAGAGCTAGCCAGAAAAGAGCTAATCTAAGGCAGAACACTCAAAACTAATAAGATGTCTCCTTGTCACAATTTGGAAGACAGTTGGTGGCCCAAAAGAAAAAGCCTGGTACATTTGGTGTTTTAATATTAGGGCCCATATTTCCACATAAGTCTTGAGATAGCTGAATAAAAAGGGGGATGGGGATACAGATTCTTTAAGAGACTCTGTCATACTGGTACTCTAAGAAGAAACAAAAAGTGAAGTAAAAATGCCTGCCACAGTGCAGGGCACACATTTCCTAGAGCTGGGGGATTGAATGGAGTTCCTGGTACACATCTTGAGACCTGGCCCCTGAGCTTAAGAGGACAGAGCCAGCCACTAAAGCCACAGTAGAGAACCCAGTGGTAGCTTAGCTGTTTTTTGATCATGCAGACAGAAAAGGCTAGAGATACGCAGTAAAGACAGATCCAGAGGGAAACAACCTCTAAACAGGTTACAGTGTGTTAAAAATGTTCATAGGCTTAAGAAAGTAAAGAAAATGGGTATAGATAATCATAGAAAAAATTAAATAGTTCATAGATAATTTAAAAAAGAATAAGCCATGTAGAGATGGGAAATACACTGGAAGTCTGGATCCTATATGTTGTTGTATTGACTTTGAATTTTTTGAATGCTGATGAGTGAAGGACAGCTGCTGAGAGACATGGGATAAGGAAAGGGACTGCTGGATTAAACTAGCCTAGATACTTTAGGGATGTCTTAACTTTAAAATGGAAGTCAAACAATATATTGCTTTGGGCAAGAGGTTATGCTTTTGTTTCCACAGGAAACAAAAGGCTGTGGATTCAATCAAGGTTAAGAGATCAGGTTTGACTGGGGAAGACAGGTGACATATGTTTTACCTGCTCAAACATAAAACAAATCATCTTTGGCTGGCTTGTGTATAACACAAACACACAGTCCACCCTTGGGTTAATGCAAATGTGTATGCTACCTTTGAAAGCTTGTGTGTTTTCAGAGCAAGGTGCTACAAGCCACAAAAATATATGAAGTGGGATTTCAGCTGATTATGACAATCTAATACCCAGAAGAAACCAAGGGCCTTCCAGAGGTCAAGCTGAGGCTCAAGGAGTCTTGGTGATATTGGCTTTTGATTATTAGCTGTTTCTCGCTATGAATTTCTCATATGCTATTGTAGCTTTTCCATCATTTATTGGGCACCATTTCCCCTCTACTAATGGAATATTTAGATAACCTTCTGCACTGACAGCTATGCACATCTAGAACCGCAGTTCAAGCCTTCCTGTAATTATCATCATTGGCAGCATCCAGCCAGGTCCATCCCCAGATGGAGTAAAGTACTTTATCAGAGATACCTCTGTACTCTCTAAGAACAGACTTAAGTGTCCAGACTACCTGTTTGAGAAGGCCTGACAGATGTGCTAATTAAGCTTAACTTTCTCCTTTCCAAAGTCTTATCTCTAGTTTTAGATTCACCCTTAACAATTAACTCAGAACTAAAGGGTTCCAACTTACAGGTACATCCAGCTGTGATGTACGTTGCCTAGCCAAGTTGCCTAGCAACCGAGCACACTCACCAGAAATGGCAGGAGCAGAGATAGCTTTGAGAGATAAGGGTCAAAGGGATAAAAAGGCAGTTTTATTTCCAGAGAATGAGGAGACAGAGAAGAGAGAAGAGAATGGGAGAACTAGATGGAGAACTTGAGGATGAGATGGACGATGAGGACGAGCCAGATGGGGAAGTACTAGATGGATAAGAAAGAGATGAGAAGAACCTAGATGAGCAGAACTAAGATGAGAGAATTAAGATAGAACTTAGAGGGGACAGCAGATATATAGAGAGAAATCAGGCAAGAAAGGAACTAGGCACGAGAACAGAACTGAAGCTGTGTAGATAGGATTTTATCCCAGAGGAATAAAGGGGATGGACAAAGAGCTTGGTGTACTTCGATTCTTTTCCTGAAAATAATTCTCACCATTAGTAGTTTCTCTTCAGGGCCCCTGGGAAGGATATTATTAAGCCTGGTCCTATAATAATATTCAAGAGCAAGGGAACCAGACACCAATGAAAATGGGTGGCCCAGGTAATCAAGCCTTTCAGAGTGTCTCTATTACAGTTTCCTCAGAGTTCTGTATCCAGAACAGCTTCAAGGTACTGGCTGAGATGGTCCAGCCTCACAGACTATTCTAGCCATGATCACAGATAAGCCTCATGCTTTCCCATTGCACAAAGACTGGACCATAAATGTTATGGCTAGTTTTCCCAGGACTTGATCATTATCTCAATTTTTTCAGGTTCCATAAAGATTTCATTGTCCCCAGACAATAGGAAACAGTCTAGAGAACACAATTTCCACATTCCCAAGAGGTGGGGTGGGTGGTTTTTGATTATTCAGTGGGTTATGGATGTTTGTTATCATTTAATGGGAATATAGGAATATAAGATAAAAGACAACTATTAACCTCAATTATTTTACATTGGTATGGATTTTGGTATATTGATACAAATTTAGGGTTATTTTTGTTATACTGTATATATGTTTCTACTTTTGTGTGTGGTATTGTGCTTATGCAATCATTTAAAAATGTAATGTATAATTAAGAAATGCAGGTTAGTAGTTAGTCATCTATAATAATCACACTTGTAGTCATATTAAGTATGCTTTTAAGATTAAACAGATCTGTTTTAGATAGATGCTCTTCAAACACTTCAAAGACCTACAGAATATGACATTTAAGATGTTTAATAAACTGAGGCTTTTCATGACAGTGAGACACATCTGCTCCTGGCAGCACCAATTTACTTCAGAGAAGATGATGGGCATCAAAGAACATCCATATTGAATTTGCTTTCATTGTAGCAAAGCTAGCCATTTGGGCAAGAGACTGCTCTTGCCTTGACTGCTGAGAGTATGCTGTATGAACTGGACATGCAGGACACAAATAAAAAAGACTGTCAAACTTTGCCAAAACAAAGCAGGCCAGTCCTTCAAAATTCCTGCTTCACAGAAAAGTCTACCAGACATTCTACAGGACGCACAGGAAAGTGACTGCTGAACTTTGCCTAAACAAGGTGAGACAGTCCTTCAAATTTCCTGCTTCATAGATGAGTATGCCAGATATTCTACGCCTATAGGTTGAAGACTGGATGCCCCAGTGTTACAGAGGAACCTTGGGTGACCATTCAGGCAGCCAGATGTCTGTCATTTCTATAGTTTTGGAAGTGGCTTGCAATGCACTTTGTTTACTCAGATAACATTGTATCTTTATCGAGTCTTTGATGAAGTTTAAGACTAGATATAGTTTTTCTTAGTTATGATATAAGATAAATTAGGTACAGGGCTCTGGACTCATCAAGATAGGATAAATAATGGAGTGTTTTCTTTGAATTTGCCAAATACAAATGGACTGGACATTGTGAATGTAATCCTTACCTAATAACTATTCTTATTGTGTACAGTCTTACTATGTTAAAGGTAAAACCTTTCTTTTTATTTAGACAAAAGGGGGAAATGTTGTGGAACATTATTTTAACTAGACAAAGATATGTTACTTTTGTTTATGTTGCATTTGTTTAATTATGAAAAGATGTATTGCATTTGTTTCACCTGGCCTGCCTAAGGCACCTAACTGGTCTAATAAAAAGCTGAACAGCCAATAGCCAGGCAGGAAAAGGATAGGCTGGGCTGGCAGGGAGAGGGAATACATAGGAGGAAAAACCTAAGCTCAAGAGGAAGAACAAGAGGAGAAGAAAGAGGAGAGAATGAGAGGCATGCTTGGGTAAGAAGCCAGGCAGCCTCCAGCCAGCCAGACACAAGAAGCAGTGAAAGTAAGATATACAGAGGTAAGAAAGGTAATAAGCCCTGAGGCAAAAGGTAGATAAAGAGAAATAGGTTAATTTAAGTTAAAAGAGCTAGCCAGAAAAGAGCTAAGCTAAGGCCGAGCATTCAAAACTAATAAGATGTGCTGTGATTTGGGGCCCTGTAAAACAAGAAATAGCCACACCTTACTGGTCAGCTCCCCTGAGGTTCAAGACTCCACCCCACATCTCCTGTGAAACCCAATCACCTCCCTCCTGTCTTCACTTTAAATGGCTTGTAGTAAATTCTGTTGCTTGGGCAAACATTTCTGCTTATGAGGCAGTTTAGCAAACTCTATTATGGAAGCTTAATAAGCCAATCAAATATGTGTCACTGTAGATTGCTATGCAGGGGACACAGGAACACAGGGAGCATAAAAATCTTTGTTTAAATTAACTTGGGGCTCAGCTTTGGACCACCGTCCCGTTTCCATAGAATAAATGCTTCCTGGCTTCAGCTTGGGTGTCTCAGCCCTTGGTTGTTTTCTGCAACAATGGAACACAGACAAACCATGATGTTGCTGTGCAAAGTAAGATAACACAGTGAGAGAAAAACAAGTATTATGCGAATTGCCTGAGAGAGAGTGGAACACAGTAGTGAGACTCAGACAAAATACAATCTCATTTTGGAGGTTCAAGAGAGAGCGCAAATGGAAATTTTTTTTTTTTGCTTGATGGACATAATTTCAATTTGGGGTAAACAAATGCAGATATGTGTAGTTATAGGATATAATGACGTGTATGTGCTCACTAGCACTCAATTGTGTGATTAGAATGTTCAAATGATATCTTTGTATGTTTTGTGTGCTTCCTCATAATGAAAGACATATTATCTTCATGTAGCTAACACAGCATTCTCTCTAGTCCCTGTGAAGTTCAGTGGATAATGGATTCACTGCAAAACAAGGACCTGAGTTCAGATATCCAGCATTCATATAACACCAGACAACAGGGCACAGGGCATCTGCCATTCCAGAGTTCTTGTGGCTGGAAAGGAGGGGATTCCCAGACTCTCCACTGCAGTTAGCCTGGCCCACAACATGGAGATGACAAGACACCCAGCCTTAAACCAAGTGGAAAGTCTGAACCAGCATAACAGGTGTAGCATGAATTATTATTAAGAATTGCTCTTAATAATAAAAACCCAGAGTCAGATATCAGGGTAAATGCTGAAAGAGCAGAGAAGTAAAGGAGCAGGCACAGTTACCTCTTACCTCCATGAGAATCAGGCTGAAAAGGGGCTGAGCTCCTGTCTCCTCCCACCTTATATTACTGTCTCCATCTCCCTAGTGCTGGGATTAAAGGTGTGAGCCTCCATTGCCTGGCTCTGTTTCTCTTTTAGACTGGATCAATCTCATGTAGCCCAGAGTGGCCTTGAACTCCTGATCTTCCTGCTTCCTCCTCCCAAGTGCTGGGATTAAAGGTGTGTGCCACCACTGCTTGGCCTCTATGGTTAACTAGTGGCTAGCTCCTCACTCTGAACTCCAGGTGTTTACCCCCAGAGACTATCAAGGAGCCAGTTTCTGATGCAAGCACACAAGGTCTTTTTATTGTCGGGTCTGACCCTGGACCACTGCCTGGTGGATGGAGGGAAATGCAGTGGCAGTGGTGGGCTCAGGGGTAGGAGAGTTTTTAAAGGAAAAAAAAAACATAAGCTGGGAATTACATGCCTTGGCTTTTTGGGATTGAGTAAAAGGATATGGGGCAAGGTGATTTTTGAAACTATTGGTCTAGACTTTTGGCACAAAACCACATTTGAAACTATTGGGTTAGACTCTTGGCATGAAACCATAACCTGCTGACAGGATATCTGGATATATGTAAGGGCTGTAAACCACCAACAGGATGTCTGCAGGAGCATCTGGATCTTGTTAAACTTTACTGCCCTGTTTCTTAATGGGCTGCTTCTAGGGTATCTGTTTGAGTTGTCATGGCACATTCCTGAGGTTCTTCCTGGAACTGAGTACAGCTCCTGGTCACCAAGTAGTCTGAGATGGTGGCCCTTCCCTAAGATGGAGTCTATAAAGTCAAGTCTAGGCCTTCATATTGCTTTATTTGTTAGAGCACAAACAAAATATCACCACAAACAGGTTGAACTCTGATCTCTACAAACCATGAGACATAGGTGACTATATTCACAGACATGAACACACACACACACACACACACACACACACACACACACACACACTCCAAAATATTCCCCCTAAAGTTAAAAAGTGACAAGAATATTGATAAGTTTTGAACTCCCAGTTGCTGATGTATCTGCCACATCTGATGTAAGCCAATCAAGCCAAATAAATAAATTCAGGTTTAGTGAACAGAGCAAAGCAATCCTGGGTGAGTTTTGGAAAGGCAAGGGAAAAGTCACATGGCAAATATGGCTACCAGGCCTTAAGTAACCTGTAGGCATGGTCTTGAGCAGCCCCAGTGAGGGGCTGGATTTCGGCAGCCTTTGAGGGGGCAGGTTTGAGGGGACAGGGCCTGGGGGGGGTAGGATCTGGGGAGAGAGGTGGGGCTTCCATCTAATCATCTCAGACTCTTTGGATATATGATATGGACGGCAGGGCTGAGGTGGAGCTTCCACCAGAATAAATATAAATACACCGGAATGTAATTGTTCAATAATAAACCTTTTAACAAACGTGTCCCAAACATTCATTTGAAGTCAGCTCTCTGCTGGTCTGAATCTTGCTCTCAGTCTCTCCTGGGACAGCAAAGCCCTTGCTGCAGATCCCACCAGTGCCATGTGCTGCTCAGCTCTGGCACTCAGCCCTATAGGCAGCTCCAGTGTTGAGAGCTCCTGGATGAAGTTTCCTGTGAATGCAAAACTGCAACTGTAAAGAAGATCAGACATGAAAATCTGATATTAGCCAATGCCATAAAGCCATGGGCTTGAAATATGCTTTTACATTAGACATGAAATCAAATGCCAAATTCTGTCACATGTGTGTTTCACATAGGTGTCAGTACTGTGTGTCACTCAATGTTTTAAAAGACCAACTCACAGAAATGTAGCAATGCTAAACTCACATTCTACACCTGGAAGAGTTACTGTTTATACTTGTATATCACCAATTTTTAGGATTTTTACTGGAGGAAACAACTCAAACATTGTGTGATGGGAGGAGACAAGCTGGTGGAAGATTAGGTTACCATGTACTTTCTCCATGTTTAATGAGTCATGTTGCCTGACAACAAGTCACATGTCAACACAATGAAATGGGATTTAAGCACTAAAGTATTAAAATGTTAAGAGTGATGCTGGGGGCCGGGGAATGAAAAGAACCCAAGGCCTAATTGTCCTCAGCCTAGTTAGCATTGGCCAGAACATTCATGCCTCCTCTGACCTGCAAAGGGTATTGGGAAATGTAGTTTTTATGCACAGTCAAAAGCCAGAGAGCAGCTCTATTGTCTCAGGAACTGATATTTCCCACCACAGCTTTGTCTGCAGCAATAACAGCTATTGTTGGTTGTTTTTACTCTTTTGGGGGCCCACCACCCAGCTCCCAAATGTATCACACACAGAGGCTCATTCTTAATTACAAATGCCCAGCTTTAGCTTGACTTGTTTCTAGCCAACTTTTCTTAACTTAAAATTATCCTGTCTATCTTAGGCCTCTGGGCTTTTCCTGTTCTTTCTTCCATAAATCTTACTCTTACTCCATGGCTTGCTGTGTAGCTGGGTGGCTGGTCCCTGGAGTCTTCCTCCTTCTCTGGCTACTGCTCTTTCTCTCCCCCCAGATTTCTCCTTCTATATATTCTCTCTGTCTGCCAGCCCTGCCTATCCTTTCTCCTGCCTTGATATTGGCCGTTCAGTTCTTTATTAGGTATTTTAGACAAGTACAGTAACACAGCTTCACAGAGTTAAACAAATGCAACATAAACAAAAGTAACACCCCTAAAAATAATATTCTACTATAAACAGTCACACTGTGCTCTCTCACAGATCTCTTTGACAGTGCCTTGGTGTTAATGGAGATGGAGTGATTTTCATGTATTAACATCAGGGAGCAAGTTGGGAGATGGCTCACTGGATAAAATGATTATTATACATGCATGAGGTTCAGAGGTCAGATCCCCAACACACAAGTAAAAGTTGGGCATGTGTGCACACGCTTGTAATCCAAGTACCAAGAGGGGACCTCACTGCCCCACCAATGTTCCCTGGTTTCTGAAATCTATTTCAGGATTCAAGATGTGAGTAAATATTAAAAGAAGTAAATAAAAATAAAGAAGGAGAGGCACAGCTCAGAGCTGGTGTCACAGGCAGATGGAGTACAGCTGAGGCTGACCCATGCCTAAGCTGGACTCCATTCCCTGAGGAGCAGGAATGGCCAGCCTCATTCTCCCTGATGAGACAGGAAGAGGCCATGCTTTGTCTGAGTGGAACACTGATATGCACTGTGCTTCAGTCTCCTGTGCAGACATGGTGCACACGCCTGCACCCAGGACTCAGGAGAGGGAGGCAGGAGCGTGTTTAGTTCAGGAGCAGCCTGGGATACTCAGAGATCTTGTTGAGAAAAGCAGTCATTTCAGGGACACTCTCAAATAGGTATTAGAATCAGAAAACAGTACTTTAACACAACTATTTTCAATGTTTGATATTAATACAGACATAATGAATGGAATGATTAGTAACTTCCAGAGAGAACTGCAAACCTAGGAGGAACTAAAAGGAAATATGAGGACCAAAGACTGTACATTTACAGATTAAAATTGCCTGTGGACGGATCTGGGAGGTTTGGAAACTCTAGAAGAAAGCGCCAGAGATCTTCTAATCAAGGTGGCAAGTGCCCATTGTCAGGAAAAGAGGATTAAATGGAAGCTTTTGCATGTGAAGTGAGAGTAAGTTGTTGAACAACCCTTTGAACACATGTAATCAGGAAGGGCTCATCCAGGAAGGAGGAAGCCCACAGCCTGTTGTTCCTGGGAAAACAGGGTCACCACAGTCCAGCCTCATCCTGGACCCTGCACTTCTCTGCCTGTAGCAGACCAGACTTCTGCCTTACACTCTGGCGTGGTGTGGCATGTAGATCACCCATTTACATCTGGTACTCTGTCCCCATACAGTCCCTGGGAAACTCTGGAGATGGGGAGCTGCAGGTGAGACTACTATTTGGAGGAGCCAAAGAATTGCTCTTTGGAGAAGTTGGAGAGATCTGAACACACATGCCAGTTCTAATATGACTTGCTGTGTGATTACAGGCAGGAGAGTCTACTTCTCCAGGTCTTCATTTTCCTAAGTGTGTGTGTGTGTGTGTGTGTGTGTGTGTGTGTGTGTGTGTGCATCTGTGACAGAGAGCTGTAGGCTTGTGTATGCTCCTGTGCCTGGGGACTCCCTCTTGTGTGCATGTGGAGGCCAGAGGTCATCTTAGGTGTCATCTATTTCTCTCCACCTCATTTGTTGAGACCCAGTCTCTCACTGAGCCTGAGAGTCATTGTTTTAACTAGTCTGGTGGGGCAGTGAGGTACCCCTTTGGGTGCTTGGATTACAAGCATGTGCATACATGCCCAATCTTTACTTGTGTGTTGGGGATCTGGCCTCTGAACCTCATGAATGTATAATAATTATTTTATCCAGTGAGCCATTTCCCAACTCAATCCCTGATGTTAATACATGCTCCATGGGGGAGAAGTGTAGGCAACCCAGGAAGAGGGTTGCCTATCACACAGTGTAGGGAAAGCACCCTTGGAACCATGGGAAGTCATGGGAGGCCCAAGAGTCTTCATCCCAGATTAGAGGCATCACAGTGAATAAAATTGGTTTGAATTAAGTCTAAGGAGAAAAATTAGAAAACTTAGGGTTGTCTATATGACATAAACTTTTTGATCCCTCCCTCAGCAAGGGAGCTCAGATAAAGTTTGTGCTTAGCCCTCCCCTGATGGCTGTTATCCAGGACACAGGGAGTAAGATCAAAGGCTGGGAAGATGCTCCACTGGGATGTCATGTTTCCAGGTTCCCCAGCGGGAACTTGTCACCTTCCACAGACACTAAAATTACATGCCACAGAAATACATTAAAAACTCCCTCTACCTAAGCCTGTGCAGATCTCCTCAGACAGAGTCCTCCTGTGCCTTGTCCATCTGGGTAAGTGCTCTGCACCCAAGTGCAGAATCAGAAGGTGGTCGGGTCCCAGGTAGGCTGTGGGAAGAGGAACAGTGGGGCTCAGGGAGGTTTTCAGAATCTGCAGAGGAGATGCTGAGCTCTGACAGCCCCTCGGCACAGGGACTGTGTGCTGCATGGCAAAGAGGGTGTTTTCTTCTTAGGATATTTCCTGAAACTCCAAAAAACAGTTAATTTTTCATTGGAGACATCAATGTTTTATATTTACATGTTTGTCTGAATTAAATGACTCATTATATCCAATGTTCCTCATATACAGTATATTTTACTGATTTAAACTTACATATTGTTATAGAAGTATTTATAACGTTACTCCTATATTTTGAGTGATTAAAAAGGATTTCAGGGTGTCTGGAAGGAAATGTCCTTCCTTGTGTCAACATTGTCTAGTAGAGGACAACATCACATTACTTGGAATTTGGATCCTGGCTCTTTAGACACCAAGAGGGGAAACTACCACTGTGTTCACGGTATAGTTAATATCGAGTGTTCCAGCCACCGAGATCCCCTCCAAGGACATGTCTTACTGTGTAGTTCACATACAGTGAGCCAAGAGCATCGGTGTGTGATTTCTGAAACTGAGTATTTTCTCCTGAAGTCATTTTATTCTGATTCAGTTTCAGAAGTATTTTCTCCTGAAGTCATTTTATTCTGATTCAGTTTCAGAAGTCACACACCAATGCTCTTGGCTCACTGTATGTGAACTACATAGTAAGACATGTCCTTGGAGGGGATCTCGGTGGCTGGAACACTCGATATTAACTATACCGTGAACACAGTGGTAGTTTCCCCTCTTGGTGTCTAAACAGCCAGGATCCAAATTCCAAGAGCTTGAGAGGAACGACATCTGTGTCCATTAATTAGTCCTGTGTTCAAGTCACTGAGAAAGTGCCCCTTCCAAACACCCTGACAGTGGAGTGCTGGATTCTCAATTTGCTTAGAAGAGAATGTAAAATGTTAGTCAAGCCTCACCCTGTCCTGCTCTGTGCTTAGCGTTCAGATTTTCTCAGTCTGGATCTTTTCATAAATCATCATAACAGACATACATGAGCACCATCTTTCTTAACACAGAGAGACTAAGAAGAGAAGGGAGAGACAGCTGGGCAGCAGACAGCTGGTCTTGGCCATTGTTTCCTCCTGAGCTTATGACCAGCGGGGTCTGCTGCAGGCTGTGGATCTCCGGGCTGACAGCGGGGTCAGAGAGGAGGATTCTCTGCAGCCTCCTACTTCTGTATTTCAAAAGAGCACTTTCCTCTCCTGCTGTTTCAGGGTGTAGTAAAAATATTAGTCAACATCCAAGCTGCAAGTCTGAACCCGGAGAAGTACCCACATTCATTTCAGTGAAAAAGATGACAGGGATTAATTCCCAAGATACTTTTCAGAAGTCAATTCCTAGCCAAGATATTCTCTAGGCATTTGCCATGGCATTCCTGCAGTTCCTGTACTTTATGGCCTCTCTGGACACAGAGCTGACATCTGCTTGGTGATGGCTTTCCTTCTCTGACGTACTAGCCATCTCCCTAGAGTCTCTCTAGATTTCCAGATAGAATTAGGCAAAAACAAAAACAAAAAAACAAAAAACAAAAACAAAAACAGCACACACTGCTCAGTTCCACCCCACCCAATCCCACTTGCAGATGGAAGAGCCAGTTCCCCCTTCCAAACCCATCTGTCCATTTTACATTAACTCACAGAGGGGATGAGAGTGTTGAGAACATGGTAAAGGTGAGCTGTATGAGGATGACAGATACAAGTCCACTGGTTTGTGAATGAATGTAAGAGTGGACAGGTACCATTCAGTCCTGACATGACCATGCTCTCTTTACCCATCCTCTCAACACCAGGAGATGGGCAGGCTGATTCCATGTTGGGGAGGAAACAAATGTGTCCTTTAAACCTGCTTCTCCCTGGATCAGTGCACCTACTGGGTCATAGGCACCCCATCCTGCAGTGACATCTACTGAGGGATTTTCTCCTTTCATTCCACTCTCTACTTCCAACCAGTCCACAAGTTCGAGTCACTGTCCTGAGCACTGGTCACTTGTGTGAGGCCCATTTGGTGATGTCAGGCACTGCAAGGCTCTCCCTGATTGCAGGAACTTCAGGATGACATTGTGCCTGCAGTCACGGCTTGTTGAACTCTGCAGTGCAGGGCAAGCTAAGTCTCTCATCTTTCAGGGGACATCCCTACAGCTAGCTCTAACAGAGGGAGCCCCAGGTTTCTTTTGGTCGTTTCTCCTTTCTTGAGTATTCTGTTTTACTGGTCTGTTCACTTTTCCTTTTCATATTCTTCATGTGGGACAATTTCCCAAACCCACATCACTTTCCCTGTGACTTTTCCCCTTATATCCAGAAAGTCAAGTGTCTCTGAATCAATCTGTGTTTTCATTGTGCAAAAGGCAATTTGGGTCCACTATACAACAGGTTATCCTAGGACACTGACAGGGCAGCCACCCTTACCTTGTCTGATTGAAGAAGGTGTCTTAAATGATACTTCTGAGGTAGAGCATTTCTGTCCTGTCCCCTGACTTCCAAGGCTAAGCTCTGTTAGGCTGGTGTAAGCTGGTAAGGCTCACCTAGGAGGGGACAGTCCTAGGGATTCCTTTTCTATGGTTTGCTGAGGCATCTTCACCAGAATGGCTCCCCATGATTAGTCTAGAAGTTATCATGTACATTTTTTTTTACATCATACATAATTTAAAGACTTTTACACCACATGTATTTGATTTGTATGTCTGATTGATAAAAGTGTGGTGCAACATTGGGAGAAGAATGCAGAAATATTGTCTGTGTCTCTCCTGGCCAGGTAGTACTTGTGATGACATGATGGCATGCCCCATTCTTGGTCTGTCTTCTGGATGAAGGAGGCTTCTCTGGTGGTCACCTCCAGAAAAATAAGGTTTTCCAAGGGTTCCAAAGCCCCATCCACTAAAGGTGTGGTTTTATGAGACCCTTCCCATTTTCCTAAATCAGGGTTTGTGAAGTCCCATGAAGATAATAGAGTCACTGTCTGGTTACCAGTGGAGAAAACGTACTGTTTGCAGAGTTTTGCAATGAGCTGTGTGGGAGGGTTGACGATTTCTCCTCTCTTTCTCCCTCCCTCCCTCTCTCCCTCCGTCCCTCCCTCTCTCTCTCTCTCTCTCTCTCCCTCCGTCCCTCCCTCTCTCTCCCTCCCTCCCTCCATCTCTGTCTCTCCCTTCCTCCCTCCCTTTCCCTTTCTCTCCTTCTCTCTCTCTCTCTCTCTCTCTCTCTCTCTCTCTCTCTCTCTCTCTCTCTCACAGATTTTTGTTTCATTTTGTTTCTGACCTCTGCTTACTGGGACTGAGATTAAGCCATTAAACCCATATGTTATATAAAGAAAATGACAATTCAGGGGAATAATTCAGTGAAACTCATTTAAAACTCAGTTAGTACTATTATTACTATAATTCTTACATTATTATTGTTGTTGTTGTTTTCGAGACAGGGTTTCTTTACATAGCTTTGGAGCCTGTCCTGGAACTCACTATGTAGACCAGGCTGACCTCAAACTCACAGAGATCCACCTGCCTATGCCTCCAGAGTGCTGGGATTAAAGGCTTGTGCCATCACTGCCCAGCTGATTATTATTATTATTATTATTAATCTTATAAAAATTTAACTTTTCCTAAGGTTGCTATAGAATTTTATTTAGAAAATCTCTATTTTAAATAATTTATTTTATCTTACGTGTACAAGTATTTTGTATGCATATATGTATTTTCACTGCATACACGCCTGGTGCCTATGGACCTCAGAAGCAGCTTTGGGATCCCTTGGAACTGGTGCTACAGGTGGTTTGGGGCTGCCGTGTGGGTGCTGGGAACTGAACCTGCATCCTCTGCAAAAGCAGCAATTGCTCTTAACCATCAAGCCATCTCTCCAGATACTTCTTCTAATTGTTTAAACTATCTACCTTCGCTCTGATTTCTTTCCTTTCCTTTCATTTATTTATTTTGTGGGGGAGGAGGAAGAGGAGGAGGTATGCAGGCCACAGCACACTTCTTGGGGTCCTTGGAGTTGGTTCTTCCCTTCCAGAATGTAAATCCTGGGAATCAAACTCATATTGCCATGACTGACAGCCAGTCCATCTGCACACTGAGCCGCCCCGCAGGCCTTTCGCACTGAGCACATAGCTGGTGCTGTGTGTTCAGGACCTTGGACACTTCTGCTTTCTCTTCATATCTTACAAGTTCCATGGTCTAAACAATATAAAACCAGCACACACCCTTGAATTTCAGATGCTAGTTACTATATGACTAGACCATAAGGAGTATGATACTTGAATTCAAGTAAATGTTTGCACTATATGAGGAAGAATCTTCCAGAAGATCCTTTATCAAATCTTCTGGTGTACATCTGAGGCTTGGGCCTCCTCAGTCTGAGAAATATCACTGTTTCCTCAAAGAGGCACGGAATCCTAGATGCCTGTGTGGTCCATCTTTTAGGATGGGTTTGATAATATTTCTTTCCTTAAAACCCTACAACAGGAATGGCCATGGATCTATTGTAATTATCATTCTATTTCTGTTTATTAATCTTCACATGCCAGAGGAGAAAACCCCCAGACCTTGTTCCTGCCAGTATCTGATAACTGGACGCTTCTCATGGGGGCTTTTGTTACGCTGTGACGTAAACACATATCTCAGAGGCAGTTACAAAATGGGATTCACAGAAAAGGCAAAGATGCTACCAGAATGCTCTGGAAAAGGGCTGCACAGACATTTGACTGCTTTCATATTTAATCTTCTCTGTTTCAGACAAGGCAGAGCTGATCAATTGTTTTTAAAACTGCATTCCCTCTCCCAAGTCACAAACATAAGGAACCTCAAGAGAACAAAGCCAGCAGCAGACCCTTCCTCAGCTCACCCTGTGCAGGAAACACCGCCATGCTTGGACATAGACTTCATCTTCTTTCACCCCTGGGGTTTCCCTGACACAGGCACATGACTGTCCATATGTTCTAGAGGAGGTGACCGCGGCTCAGTCTCAGAGTGCTCAGGGTCACGCTCAGAGGAGATGGCAGACTGTGGGTGGAATGTGGAGCAGTCTGGATTCAGAGTTCCCACTTCCCAGTGCTCCCTGCAGAACCACCCGAAGAGCACTAGGTCTGCAGCAAGTGAGCAGAACACAGAGAGCCTGGAAGGAAACCACTCTGGGCCTATTTGACCCAAGGACACTGTTTCATGCCAGGGTCTCATTTCTGATTTCTTGCAATCCTCACTGAACTTCCTTAAGAACTGTAGGGCTGTTAGATCCCTGACAATCAAGACGCTGCAGAAGAAAGACAAGTTGCTTTTGCCTCAGGAAACCTCAAACATGAAGCGATAGGAAAGGAATTGCTTCTATGACCCAGGGCAATTGTTAATACAGAAGAAAGCTTCTGTACTGATGGGGCGGAAGTGTCGGGACAACAGGGAGAGCAGGGATGGCTTCTGGACAGTTGGAGGTGGAGGTGACTGTGAGTGGAATCAGGCTGAACTGTGAGTCCCCGACAGGTCTCCCTGAGCTCACAATGCTGTCACTGACTGAAGTTGATGAGCAAGGCTAGATTTGTGATATGGAATCTTCTTGCTGTTCTCCCCCCTACAGTTCCTACCTGCTTCTTTCAGCCACAGAATGAATAAAACCAATGAACTGCCCCAATACACTAAGATAAGAAACACCATTTATTCTGAAGTTGGAATCGGCATCTTAGGCAACAGTGTCCTTCTCTTCCACATCCTCAGGCTCATTCGTGGGCAGAGGCCCAGACTCACTGACCTGCCCATTGGTCTCTTGGCCCTAACCCACCTACTGATGCTGCTGGTCATGAGTTTAGTAGCTACAGACATTTTTATGCCTTGGAAGAGATGGGGTGACACCACATGTAAACTTATAATGTTCTTGTACAGGTTTTTTAGGAGCCTCTCTCTGTGTGCCTCTAGCCTGCTCAGCATCCTCCAGGCCATCACCCTCAGTCCCAGAAGCTCCTGTCTAGCAAAGTTCAAACACAAATCTCCACACCAAATGCTAGGCTGCCTTCTCTTTCTCAGCATCTTCTATACATCCATTGGCAGTCCCCTCATATCATACGTGATTGCAACCCCTAATCTGACCTCATCTCGCTCTGTGTACCTCACTGAATCTTGCTCTCTTGTGCCCATGAATTACTCTGTTCAGCACACATTTTATATACTGTTGACCTCCAGGGATGTCATCTTTGTGGGTCTCATGGCCCTATCCAGTGGGTACATGGTGACTTTCCTATGCAGACATCAGAAGAAGTCCCGTGTTCTCCTCAACACCAGCCTTTCCCACAAACCATCTGCAGAACAAAGAGCCACTTGGACCATTCTGTGCCTCATGAGTTTCTTTGTGGTGATGTATACCTTGGATAGCATCAACGCCTACTTAAGAAGTATAAGTGATGATGCCGTGTTTTACTGTATGTCGATTCTGATAGGTCATGGCTATGCCACTGTGAGTCCTTTTTTGGTCCTCAGCACTGAAAAAAGTATAATTAACATTCTCAAATCCGTGTGTGAGAGGGCAGTAAACACGTGGTCATTTAAGGATGGGTGAGTTCCCTTAAGATGAGCTGGTGTACTGCTACCAGAGTGACGCATTGTGGTGTGGCTCATATGAGCTTCCTTTAAAATGAAAATGCAGAGGTATTCTTTTTTCAGTTTTATTTTTTATAATTTTTCAAGATTTATTCATATGGTGTTCTATCGGCATGTATGCCTGCATACTAGAAGAGGGTATCAGATCCCATTATAGATGACTGCAAGCCACCATGTGGTTGCTGGGATTTGAACCTGGACCTCTGGAAGAGCTGGCAGTGAGTGCTCTTAACTGCTGAGCCATCTCCCCAGCCCCCAGAGTTATTCTTTTTATTTCTGTTAAACCTATTTATTGTGATATATGTGGATGGCAGACATAAAAGAAAAGCCACATGCCAGATACATAATTGTTTTATACTCTCCAGGATGTCTTCAAGGGAGACATAGAAAATGGATCTTACATGTCATGGCCTGGATTACCCATACTACTTATAAATATCTGACAGATGTGATAGGCTTCAGTCATTCCACTTCCTCAGCTATCTCTGTTTTGCCAAATTAGGTCTGGAAACACTTATTTTTATAATCATTATATAACCAAAATACACACATACACACACAGAGTGAGAGTGAGAGGGAGAGAGAGAGAGAGAGAGAGAGAGAGAGAGAGAGAGAGAGAGAGAGAGAGAGAGTCTATGTATAAAAAGCAGTCCTAAGGATGGATAAACAAATCACAGTCTCTACACAGGGTTTTAAAACAAAGGGGATTCTGCACCTGGTACCACACAGATGAACATGAAGTCATCGTGCTGACTGATTAAGAGTCACATAGAATGGATTCTGTGTGGACTGCTTGGAGCAGGAAGGGCTGAGAGACTTCCACAGGTAGAGACAGAGCAGATATCGTTCTCAGCTCAGGAGGACGGCCAAGGGCGACTGGCTGGGTGGAGGAGGAAGAAGTGTTACAGACGGTGGGTAAAGATGTAAATGACTCCAAGCAGCATGCTTAAGATGGAAAATGCTTGTATATGCTTTATCATAATAAAAACTGTGTTCAGTTACCTTAACCCAGATGCAAAGTATATTCTCCCTGAAATAAAAAAGTGAGAAGACTCTTGAGTGCCAAAATGTAATTTTACAAGTTTTAAAACCCAGAAGACTTTTCCCAAACGATGAACATTTTCTAACGATGAACATTTTCTAACAGTCCGACTCTTAGCAGAGCAGCAGAGAAGTTCTTCCTAGAGCTTCAGGAGGCAGCACTGCCTCTGCTCAGCCTTTGAGAGATCTTCAGCCCTGCCAGCCTTGGCTACAGTGAGGTAAGGCCAGCCTGGGCTGTATGATAACCTGCCTCAAAAGCAACAAAATTTAACGGTAAAAAGCTCTCAGCCTCCTCTTAGCTCCAAGAGCTGTGACTTTCTGGACCAAGGGTTTCTTGTGACATTAAACTCTGAAAATCAGACATGAGAAGTCACCCAGCAGGACAGCCATCAATGCTGTGGAAGCAAGAGACTTGTCATGCATGTTTAATTATAAAACATTAAATGCTGCTGCAGGTATATCTTACATATGTGACATAGAATTATGTGTCATTCGATATGTCGGAAGAGCAATTCAAGGATATGTGACAGACTAAATACCACTTAATTATAGTGACATCGTGACAGTCACACACATATTTTGATTACATAGTTCTGCTTTTAGGATTTTTAGTTAAAGAAATAACTTTAAAACTGGGTGGTGAGAGGGCTATTGTGGCGCACACCTTTAATCCCAACACTTGAGAGGCAGAGGCAGATGGATCTCTTTGAGTTTGAGGCCAACCAGGGCTATAGAGTGAGTTCCAGGACAGCCAGAGAACAGAGTGAGACCCTGCCTCGAAACAAACAAACAAACAAACAAAAACAAAACGAAACGAACTGGGTGACAGAAGTGGACAATTTGGAAAAACATTAAATTAGGTTGACTTTCTACATTTTGAGCCAGATATTAACAAAATGGAATTTTACATCATTAGTTGATATGACAGAATATTTGCAACTATTAAGAGGTCAAGAACAACGGAGGAAATGAAGGAAACGACCCAGGTGGTACATGTAGGAAAGACAAGAAGATGCTGAGACATGTGGGTGAGTGTCCATTGTCCTAGCATTCAGGAGGCTGAAGGACCAGGGTCACACACCCAAGGCCAGTCGTGGTTGCACACTGGGTTCTATTCCAGCATTCACTCTCATGTCTCAGAAAGAGGGAAGAAGACATGGGCACGCCCTTCACAACTAAGACATACCGTAGTAAATTAGCACATGAGAAGATTCGGTGGAACCAGGTGAGTAACATCCAAGCCACAATGAGACACGCGTGGGTCATCAGAACAGCGTCAGTCAGCCACTGACCATCAGCGGGAAGGACAACTACAGAAGATTTTGAGGAAACTGTGATAGATCTTGCTCCACCACACACTCACCATATGAGCCAGCTGCTGTTCAATCACACTCCCGGTTCTGCACAAATCATATGAGAATATGATGCATGCTAGCCTTTCCTGTAGCATTCTTCACAACACAGGAATGGAAGGACAGATGGACTTCCGTACAACAAATTCCTGTGCAGCAAGAGAGAAGAGTAGGTGAGTGATAAATCAACTCAAATTAACTTCCAGTGCATCTTATTAGGTGGAAAGAGACCGCAAAGGCAGTGTTTACTGGGTCACTTCATAAGATCATCCTTAAAAGGAACAGCAACAAACAGATCACTGGCTGATGCAAAGGATGTGTGTGAATGAAGAAAAAGTGTGCATACAGGGACCTTCAAGGTGACAGTCTGTTCTGTATTTGACAGGGATGGGTCCCACACTATCTATTTGTCCAAACTCTTAGAATTTCATATCAAAAAAGGTGAACCTCAGCATTTATAACCCCTAAAAAGAAAGAATCTTTACTAAGTGATGTTTTCTGTGGAAACGATGAGGTCAAAGGTGAAGGACACTGTGCAGCTCCATATAAACAGTGTACTCTCAGCAGCATGATCTTGACTGTTGGCTTGTTTACTTGTTTGTTTTTAGAGAGTGTCTCAAGTAGCCCAGACTGGCATTGGAATTTCTGTATAGTCAAGGGTGGCCTTGAACTCCTCATCTTCCTGTCTTCACCGCCTGAGTGTTAAGATTACAGGCTTGTGAAGTATACCTGACTAGCAAATTAACTTTTTGTTTTGTTTTGTTTTGAGACAGGGTTTCTCTGTGTAGTCCTGACTGTCTTGGAACTCATTCTGTAGACCAGGCTGACCTTGATCTTGGAGATCTGCTTCCTCTGCCTCTTGAGTGCTGAGATTAAAGGCATGTGCCACCACCACCCTGCTGCAAATTAATTTCTTACCTATGTAGTAGTTAATAATTCTAAAGCGGCTCCTCTGGATAAACAAACAGATGGTCTAGGTTACACCCAAACTCTGAAAACTCGTGCCCACCCCCTCTCCCCGCGGTATGCGAGTGTTGCCAGCAGCACTCATCAAGTCACTGTCAAGTGTGAGGAATAACGGCCTCCAGCACAGGAACCCACAGGCAGATGGAGTCGACACTGAACGCCTACAAAACCAAATGCATCTTCCCTGCACCAAGTGAAAGGAGACAGACTGTAAGGGCCGTGGTGTAATTGTTTCACTCATGTGACGTTCTTTATGAGGAGCGTTATAGGGTAGACAAAGGATGAGTGATGTGAGGGTCAGGGCAGAGAGTAGACTGATCAAAAGGAGCTGCAGTTGAGAAATCTCAAGGTGACAGACTGCTCTGTATTTGATGGGGATATGGGAACAAGTCTGTATATCTGTTAAAACACACACAATTTTGTATTACAAAGGGTGATTCTCGAGGTTTTAGTCTTCAATTAAAGAAACAGACATAAGAATCTTTGACAGTGTGTTTTTCCTGAAAATTATAAACCTATGTTAACCTAAGCTGTGAGACTCCATACCAACATGGATTCTCGGCAGCAAATGCGTTTCTTACAGAGGTAGGAGTTAATGCTCAAGGTTGCCACCTCGGTTGAACAACGGTGGATGGTGGTGGTAAGAAGAACATGAGGGAGGACTCTCATTGTTGGAGAGCGGGAGAACAAAAAACAAAGGAAGTTTAAAACCCATTGTATTGCACTATAACCTGAGATATAAATAGAAAACCAGCTGGGCAGTGGTGGCGCACACCTTTAATCCCAGCACTTAGGAGGCAGAGACAGGTGGATCCCTGTGAGTTTAAGGCCAGCCTGGTCTACAGTGTGAGTTCCAGGACAGCCAAGGCTACACACAGAGAAACCCTGTCTCAAATCCTCCCCCAAAGATTTAGAAATAAATAAATAAATATGAACTCAGCTTATCTTCATAAAGAGATAAATGGATAAATTGGGAAATCATTTAGATACACATGCATCAAAACTGGGGGTGGGCAATATGTCTATAAACCTTATGCAGGTCCATTTGTTGAGATGTACTAGAGAAACAGTGGTTAGTAATACCCAGATCTCAATCCCTCAATACCAAGACCAGAGTATCCCGCCTGAAAGATAGAGTATCCCGCCTGAAAGATGGAGTATCCCGCCTGAAAGATGGACCACAGAGAAGCTCCAGGGCTCCTTTCCCCTCACAGGAAAGCTGATGTGTTGTAGGGTATGGTGGCTCTTGCCTATAATCTCAGCAATTAGGAGACTGAGACAGGAGGATCACTGAACAAGCTCAAGTCCAGGCTGAGCTATGTAGTGAGTTCAGGACAGCCTAGATTACAGAATGAGACTCTGCAGAAACCAATCAATCAAACAGTGTATCCACCTATCCTGGGGTGTGCTGGCCAGACATTTGGTGAGTTCCATGCCAATGAGAGACAGTGACTCACAGAAGTAAACAGAGTTCCTAAGGTTGATACCTGAGGTTGTCCTCTAGCCTCCTCCATATTTATGTACAATGCACATGAACACACACACACACACACACACACACACACACACACACACACAC
>CABHPR010149564.1:40303-51475 GCA_902168415.1 Peromyscus melanophrys | reverse complement strand
ACACACACACACACACACACACACACACACACACACACACACACACACAAAGGATGACCGAAGACTTTGCTTGGAAACTAAGTAAATCGGAATGTGATTACTGGCTTTCAACTTCTAAAAATAGACCTCTGTGCTCAGCAAAAATGAAGATAAAATGTTTTAGATAAGGAAAGAAAAACAGGCTACAAAATGTAATGATTTCTACCAAATAATAGAAACCTGGAGGGATGAAGCAAAGAAACAAAATATCTCTTTCACTGTTCTCCCTCTCTGTCTCTCCTGGAACTTGGCCATCTCAAACTCTCATGTTCCCCTCCCCCTCCACTCCCTCCTCTCAGTTTACCCAGGAGATCTTAACCCTTTCCCCTTCCTGGGGCGATCCATGCATGTCCCTCTCAGGGTCCTCCTCTTTACCTAGATTCTCTGGGGTTGTGGGTTGTAGCCAGTTTACCCTTTGCTTTGCATCTAATATTCACTTATGAGTGAGTACATACCATGTTTGTCTTTCTTGGTCTGGGTTACCCTCACTCAGGATGATATTTTCTAGTTCCATCCATTTGCCTACAAATTTCCTGATGGCATTGTTTTTTACCACTGTGAAATACTCCAGTGTGTAAATGTAGCACATTTTCTTTATCCATTCTTCAGTTGAGGGGCATCTAGGTTGTTTCCAGGTTCTGGCTATTACGAATAGTGCTGCTATGAACATAGTCAAGCAAATGTCCTTGTGGTGTGGTTGAGCATCCTTTGGGTATATGCCCGAGTGGTATTGCTAGGTCTTCAGGTAGGTTGATTCCCAATTTTCTGAGATACCACCATACTGATTTCCAGAGTGGCTGTACAAGATTGGACTCCTATCAACAGTGGAAAAGTGTTCCCCTTTCTCCACATCCTCTCCAACATAAGATTTCATCAGTGTTTTTTATCTTAGCCATTCTGGCAGGTGTAAGATGGTATTAGGGAGAAATCTGGTGCTAGGGAAATCCCCAGGAACCTACAAGGATGTCCCCAGCTAAGACTCATAGCAATGGTGGAGAGGGTGCTTGAACTAGCCTTCCCATGCCCTCAGATTGATGTCTATTCAAATTGTCATCATAGAACCTACATCCAGCAACTGATGGAAGCAGATGCAGAGACCCACAGCCAAGCACTTGGCCAAGATCCTGGTGTTCAGTTGAAGAGAGGGAGGAGGGACTATAAGAGCAAGGGGGAACAAGATCATGATGGGAAAAACCACAGAGACAGCTGACCCAAGCTAGTGGGAGCCCACGGACTCTGCACTAGGCCCCTTGAATGGGGATGACAGATGTGTGGCTTGATCTGTTAGTGAGTCCCTGGCAATGAGACCAGGACTTATCATGAGTACATGAACTGGCTTTTTTAGAGCCCATTCCCTATGGTGCCATGCCTTACTCAGTCTTGATGCAGCGGGGAGGGGCTTGGGCCTGCCCCAACTTAGTATGCCAGCCTATGTCGAATATCCAAGGGAGGCCTTACCCCCTAGAGGAGTGGGTGGGGGTGGGATGGAAAGAGGTTGGGGGGAGCAGGAGAAGGGGAGAGGGGGAGAGCAGTGGGTGGTATATAAAATGAAAAAAAAAACCTTTAAACAAGTGAACCTAAAAAAAAAAAAAAAGAAAAGAAAAACAAATAAAAAACAAAACCAAACAAAAAATGCCTGAATGGTGAATAGGTGAAAAATACAAGAGGTATTGCTGGAAAACATTTGAAAAATGCAAAATATTCTGTATACATCTAACTTTGTAACATAAAATTATGACATATACAGTTTATAGCACATACATAAGTAAAAAGCTGCATGAGCAAACAAAACTGTAAGGTTCTAATAACGGCAATATGTTGTCTAAAGATATGACATTAAATGTGTAAATTTATAGCCATGAGCTAATAAGTGTGATTATATAAGATACAAAAATAGTCTAAAAAGAAAGACAAAAAAGAAATACTAATAAATATGTAAGGTGGCCAGGTGTGGATGCACACACTTATATTCCCAGCATTTGGGAGATGGAGGCAGGAAGATCAAGAGTTTAAGGTCATCTTTGGATACAAGGGACCCTGTCTCAAAAACAGAAAAGTGAGTGAGTGAGTGTGTGTGTGTGTGTGTGTGTGTGTGTGTGTGTAAATCAAATATTGAATAGTCAACAAAATAATATATATGAACCAAGTCACATCAATAGTTTTATTTAACACAAATGTTTTACATTCCAATTTTTAAAATATAATTGTCAAGTTGGATAAAAATACAAGATCCAGGGCTGTGACCTAGCTCTGTGGGAGAGTGAATGTTTAGTATGCACAAAGCACTAGGTTTGATCCTTAACACCAAACAAAAGCAAAAATAAAAACAAAACAAGATGAGAACAACCCAGCTACAGGTGTCTGTGAGGATCCACTCAGAATGTAAAGACACAGTGAAAAGCAAGGGACAGAAGGCAGAGACAGGGATGGAAGGAGACACCAAGAAAAGACATGAGAGAGAGGCTTCAGAACACACCACGGAGGCTTCATTCCCTTGAGAAGAGTGGACTTGGAAGCAGCAACTGTTATCGTGGACAAAAACACATGTTTGTCAGCAGACAGTAATCCACAATATGTTCCCACTCGGTAACACAGCATCCAAGCACACAACCACATTCCCTGATAGAACTCAAAAAAGGGCTGGGGAGGTGGCTCTGTGGACAAACACATTTGCTGTGTAAGTATGTGATCCTGAGTTCAAATCTCAGGACTCACATAAAGTCAAGTGTGGTTTCATACTTTATAATCCCAGCCAGCCTCTTGCGAGATAGAGACAGGAGGTTTCCTGGGAGCTCATGGACCAGCTAGCCTGGCATGCAGAACAGTGAACAACAAAGAGACCTACATGGTCTCAAACAAGGTGGATGGTGAGGAACAACAGCTGAGGTTGACCTCTGACCTACATGCTCACATGCACATGTTTGCACTTGAAACACATACATACATCATTTGCATATATACATATATATCTCTACACATATATATATACCATACACATACATACATACCTTTAAAAAACTCAAAGGAGTCACAGAAAATTCATATATAATACATTAAAATATTAAATATCATTTATCCACATGGTGAGATTGGAGGTCAATTGGGGGAGTTATACTTTCCACTTGTCTATATTTTCAGAATTGTTCTCAGGTGGCTGTATTCTTGTCTTGCCCAGTATGTGTGAGGATCTGGGTTCAACTTCTCAAACTGTAAAAATAAATGAATAAATGGGATTTTCCCCCCTACGGGCACATACTACTACTACTAATGGTGTCTATGCTCTGCCTTGTCTTGCCTACATGCAACAAGAGCCTATGGGAAGGGGAGATGTGCTGGAACCACAGGGAAGATACAGAGATGTAGTAACAGTGAGGGTCACTATCCAGACCCATCTAAAAAGAATTCCCACTGGGCCTTTGAGCTTCATGAGCCAACCATTTTTCATGTGTTGCTAAACCTGATTTGAATGTTTTCTGCCAGAAGAAACCAAATAAAAAGCCCTAACCAACTTCTGCTTTGTTTTTTTGTGCTTTTCTCCAGAGAAGCCAGGAATACACAAGGTCCACTCTCTTGGTTTGGTCTTCACCTTTTAGGACTGTCACTGGCTGAATGGGTGTGGCCTATTTCTGGCCTATTTCTGGATAGAAGCTTCTAGAGAAAGTTGTGGGTCTTCTCAAACAATAAGAAGGCACAGAGGATGTTCTTGATCCTTGCCTTGTTTTAAATCTCTCTCTATTCTTCTGTGTTTTTAAGACAGGGTCTCATGCAGCCCAGGCTGGTTTTGAACTCTATATAGTTGAGGTTGGCCTTGAACTCATAGTCCTCAGGACACTTCCTTCAGAGTATTGCATTAGCAGCCTGTGCCACCACCCCTGTGCTGCCCATTTACTTCTTAAATGGCTTTCATATAGTGCACACACATACACACACAAAAAAGGCTTTTCAGTAATTTCTACTGGATAGCCATGAAGATTTTTTTCCCCCTCCATTTCCCAGTTTCTAAACAGATGAATAAAGACATCTCTAAATCAGACCAGCAGGCTTTTGAAATTGTTCTTTGAGGCAAATTCAAGCATAATTATCTTTTAAAGAACCTCATTTTCTATTGGGGGAAAAAATGCAGTGGGGGGGTGGGATTTATGAGAGTCACCCCAGGCCCAGCAGGGTCCTTCCAAATGCAGCCGGGGTTTTGCTTTTGGTGAGTAACTCTCCACACACAGGCTGACCCCCTTTGCTCAGCCATTTCCTCTTGTAGATTAGGTAAAGGAAGAGAGATGAGCATGTCTCTCATCAAGTGTAACGGTGAGTCAGGTACCCAGGAGGTGTTCAATACATCTTATGGGGAGAGACAGTTTTCCAATCAGTGAGAAAACTTACCCATGGATGTTGACTTAGAAGAATGTGTTGGAATAGAGGCCCGACTTAGACAGTTTTAGCTTGAAAAGTGGTGAGTCATTGCTGTTCTCTCGGGCTGCTCAAATTTAGACACAGAACTCAGGTATATTTTAGGAGTAATTGTGGTCTATGGGGTTGATTAGGACTGCCATTTTAATTACTGGGAAAATGATAAGATTTTTTTTAATCCCAGTATCTGAAATGCCTTTCATTGAATTTGAGAATATTTATAGAAATGTGGGATAACTATGTGCGTGTCATTTTCTCCGTCCAAATGAAAGGATGCCCAGAATTTGAAATTCTCGTTTGTCATCTGTGTTAGTGACTTTTGTTGTTGCTGTGATAAAATACACAACGAAACCAACTTAAGAGAAGGTAGGGTTTGTTCTGAGTCAGCATGTGAGGGGCCACAGTCCATCACTGTGGGGAGGGCCTGCAAAGTGACTGAGCAGACTGTGTCTGTGGTTCTGGACGCAGAGAGAGCAGCCATGCTTCCCGTTCTGACACCCCCTTTTTAGTTAGTCCAGGATGGCAGCCTGGGGGATGGTGCCGCCCATACTAAGGGTGGGTCTTCCTTCCTCGGTCACACCTCTCTGGAAACATCCTTATGAACACGCCCAGTGGTGTGTTACCATGGTGATTCTAAATCAAGTCAAGCTGACAATGATGTGGCCCACCACATCATCCAATTTATATAAGCCACTGACCGTTGCTGGGCCTCACCAAGAACAAAACGAATTTTAAAATTGGTACTCATTCGATGAAAAAAAAAATCACCGATCTTAAACATTTTTAAGCTACTACTTATAATTGATATTCTTAAAAAACTCATCTGCACGTGAATGATTTCAAACAAATCTCTCAGAACAGTATACTTTGCCATTATTTACCTAAAAAAAAAAAAATGAATTCCCAGTGAGATGCTAAGCTTCAGAAAAATGAACATCATGGCCCTTGACATGCCTGAGGCACTGGCTTCCTGCAGTTCTCCATAAGTGAATGCCATCCCGGGCTGTCCCTGGAATGTCGCTGGAAAGCAGAATAAAACAGAGAGCCAGGTGGTCAGTCTGCACCGTGTGGCCTCGGACACAGCAGAAATCAGCAGTGCACACAGAGCTGGGAAAACACACTGAAATAGATGTGAGCTGAGAGGAGGGTGAGCCTGTCACAGAAGGAGGACTCATGTCATCCGCAAGGACAGGGGAGGAGTCTGTGGGACATGTAGCTAACAGTGAGCCTGGATGAATGGGTGCAGGGCTGCAGGAGAACACCAGACGGAGAGGACGGTGTGTCCTGAGGTCTCCAGGCTGGTTGCCAAGAGCCTGTGGAGAAATATGGATAAAAAGCCTGCTCAGGCTGGAGTCCACCAGGTGAGGAAGGATGCTCAAGCTGGGGTCAGATTACACAGGAGACAGTGTTGAAGCTTTAGGATTTATTGATCCATGAAAAACCCTGGGAGTATTCTAAGAAGTGAGTTCGCTTTTGAAAAAGCTTTTTTCTTCTGGGAGGAAAAGTGTGGCGAAGGGACTGGAAGAAAGTAAATCTAGAAAGAAGAAAACCAGTCTAAAGATGAGTGCCCTGGGTCTGGGGTCTGTGGCGCTGGCCAAGATGGAGACTCCCATGCACACCCCTGAGGTGGAGAAAGCCAATGGGTTGATTTGGGGAATGAAAGAAAACTGTCCGAGATGATTGCGACCCAAGGGACCTCAACACTTACCTCAGCAAAGAAGGGAAGTGTTCCTTCTGGGAAAGGGAGGGGATGTGGGAAAGCACAGACTACCACAGCCAAGAAGTGCCAAGGAGGAAGCCATGAAGAGCAAGGAAGAAGAGCCTAGCCTGTGTCCTCTGGACATCCCCGCTGACCTTACCGAGAGACGCCGTGTGGGGTGCTCACAGCAAAGCCACACTGCAGTTCATGGCAAAGTGACAGCAGGCAGGAAGTACAGAAGAGACCAGCAGGGGGGCACATCCAGCAAGACTTCTCTTTGGTTTGCTTTATTCTTAGACATGGGACCTGGACTTCAACTAGGTAGCCAAGAAGGGCCTTGAACTTTAGATCCTCCTGCCTCTACTTCCCAAGTACTGGGATTATGGATGTGTACACTTACACTCAATTTTATACCTGCTAGGAATGGAATCCAGGGCTTCTTGCATGGTGGGCTGGCCCACTACAACTTGAGCTACATCCCAGCCCTGGCATGTCAGACTTCCTAACATAACAGTATACTATGCAACTGGGTCAATTGGAAATGTACAGGGGGCGGGGGATTGTTTGTGCATGCACACATACATGCATGCATGTGTGTATCGTCATCGACCACACAGAATTTTTCAAAACATGGATATACTTTTAAAGGGAGGAATAATAATAGTAGAACATTTGGATAGTTGTAAACTGAAGTACTCGTGGTCAAGCAATTGACTTATACACGGAACAAGGTGAAAAGCGGACACAGAAACTGCCATTCTTAACTTAGGTAAAGCCAAGACACCCAAGATGATGGAATACAGGATCCAAACAAGGAGAAAAATGCTTGCTCAGAGCTCAGTTAAAATCTATCTGCTTGTTTATTAAAATGTATTTTTCTAAATGAGCTATGAAGTCATTTTGCCTTAAACATGCCAGATTGCAGTGGAGACAGTCTCTCCACCCCCACCCCGCCCCACCCCCCGCCCTGCAGCTTCACTTCAAGCACGAAGCCACACTGCCATCTACTGGCTGACATGACATTTTCTTTTTTGAGATAGCCTATGTAGCCCAAGCTGGCCCCAAACTCACTATTGTAGCTCACTAAGTCTGTGAACAGGAGGAAGAATGAATATAAAAAGAGAGAGAAATCCTTTAAAACTGACAATGTCTAGCATGAAATCGATTCATCTCAATGTGTCTTGATGAACACCATCTATTTGTTTCTTGAAACTGGAGCAAATGCAGCCCAGGGTGGCCTCAAATGCCATGTAGCCAAGTGTTGCCCTGAACCTCCCACCTCTACCTCTTGAGTACTGGGGTCACAGACACATACTGCCCAGCTATTGGCTAAGCGTCTTTGACTCCTACAACTGGTTATGTTCATCTGGGGGCCACTGTGACTCCTTGGCTCAAAACATTTCTTCTCTGGTATCTATGGCAAACTGTCTCAAGTAATTCTACTGCACTGGCAAGCACAGGAAAGTTACACATATCACCAACAGTGTCAGTACTTTGTAGCAACAATGATACTGATTTGAATTTATCATATTGTTACTATGTGTCCTTAGAGTAAACTTGCCCTACAGGAATTGTTTTTGGTTTATTGAGACAGGGCTTCTCTCTGTAGTTTTGGAGCCTGTCCTGGAACTCGCTCTGTAGATCAGGCCAGCTTCAATCTCACAGAGATCTACCTGTCCCTGCCTCTCGAGTGCTGGGATTAAAGGCATGTGCCGCCACCACCCGGCATCCTACATGCATTTTTTGAAGTATTTATTCTAACACCATATGTTGGGCTAACTCTGGCTCAGCCTCACTTCTCATGTTTACCTTGTTTCTCAACTGCGTCAAGAAAGCTGGGTCAAGTGATTGACCTACATAGCCCAGGTTTGTGTGAGTGCATACCACAGGTGTTTGCACAAGATGAAATCTCCCAAGGACTCACTTCTCAGGACACTTCCAGTTATTAGGCAATGCGTGCCTCTTCCGTTTCTTGTCTTCTAAGCTCACGAGAGGACTGAATCTCTTCCGTTTCTTGTCTTCTAAGCTCACGAGAGGACTGAATCTCTCGGCTCCCTGTGCTGTTAGGTGTGGCCTCTAGAGGGAGGCTTTAAGGCAGTTCTCAACCTGTAGGTCACGATCCTGTGGGGGTTGAACAACTCTCTCACAGGGGTCACCTAAAACCATCAGGAAGCACAGATATCTACATTATGATTCATAACAGTAGCAAAATTACAGTTATGTTATGGTTGGGGAATCACCACAACATAAGGAACTACATTAAAGGGTCTCAGCGTTAGGAAGGTTGAGAATCTCTGGTCTACACTGTCTATGATGCTTACATGACTTACTCTTTGACCATCACAAAAACCTCTGGCAATCCTTCCAAGTCCCATGCTAGCTAGGTTCTTCCAAAGAAACCAGGACAAATAGAACTTCCTGTCTTAGGAAGCCCATGAAGTGGGTACAAATAAACATCAGAAAGATGTACCCCTGACATGAAATAAAATGGATGATGGCTTGGTGTTCTTGGTGACCATGATTCTAAGTATTTTCTGTCACCAGTTAGGGCCACTGTGAAGGATCTGGAATTTTACAGGGGCAATCCTTAGAATTACGGAGTGTGGGGTCTGTTCCATGGGAAAGGCGCCAGCCTACTGTGTGGCCTCACTAGACAGGTTCAGCAATGTTAGCTCATCCCAACTTTATTTTCCTCTTGGCTTCAGAACTTCTAAAATTACTCTCAGGAATGATTAAAATATATATTCTGAGCCAAGTGGTGGGGTGTCTATAATCCCAGCACTTAGGAGGCAGAGGCAGGTGGATCTCTGTGAGTTCCAGGCCAGCCTGGTCTACAGAGTGAGTTCCAGGACAGCCAGAGCTACACAGAGAAACCCTGTCTCAAACCCTCCCAAAATATGTGTGTGTGTGTGCCTGTGTGTGTGTGTGTCTGTGTGTGTGTGTTTAAACATAGCTATATAAATATATGTGTATATGTAGTTATATAAAAATACATGTGTGTATTTACGTACATATTTTGTATTATACACACACATACACATCTATATAATATGAATTAAGGATTGGGGCTGTGACTTAGTTGATACAGTGCTTGCCTGGCACACATAAAGCCCTGGGTTTAAAGGTCTCCAGCACTATATTCCCCAGGTGTGGTGGCACACGGCTGCAATCCCAGCAGCCACTATGGAGGAAAATTCAAAGTCATCTTTAGCCACACAGCAAGTTCCAGTCATTCTTGGGAATATGAGGCCCAGTCTAACTAATTTGTGTGTGTGTGTGTGTGTGTGTGTGTGTGTGTGTGTGTGTGTGTGTGTGTAGAGAGAGAGAGACAGACAGACAGACAAAGAGAATGTCTAAAATTAGAGATCATACTAGGCAAGTTCTCTACCACTGAGATACATCTCCAGGACCTAAATTGTGTGTGGGGGGGGGGGTGCATGTGCATATGTGTATACGTGCATGTGTGCTTCAAAGCCAGAGGTCAAATAGAGGGCGAACTCCCTTGTTGTGGTTTCAATATGAAATGTCTCCCATAGGTTCAGGTCCCTAGGTCATAGTGAAGTTTAGAGAGATTGGATAACATTAGGAGGGGGAGCCTTGATGGAGGAAGTAGGTCACTGCGGGAGTGGACTTTGAGGTGTTATAACTTGGCCACACTTTCTGTTCTCTCTCTTCCTGTGTATGGATGTAATGTGGTCAGCCAGCTTTCTTCCTCTGCCACATGGGTCCGCCTCCTGTTGCCCTGTCTCCTCTGCCATGTTGGCCTCTATCCCTCTGTAACTGTGGGCCAAAATAAACCCCTTTTCTTCTACAGTGCTTTTTGTCAAGGTACCACAGCCACAGAACGGAAGCTAAGGCGTCCTTTATCATTCTCCACTTTATCTTTTGACACAGGGTCTTTCAGAGAACCCGAAACTCTGACAGAGAAGCCGGCCAGTAAGCTCTGGAGACCTCCCTGTCTCTGCCCAGCCCACTGGCACTGCAGATGCTTGCCCTCGAGCTCTTTTATATGGCTGCCAGGGATCTAAACTCAGGTCTCCATGCTCACACACACACTAAGCAATCTTTCCAGCCCCTGCATTATTTCTTATAAATCTGACAGATTCTGTTTGTGTTATCATTGAATTTAAAATATCTCATTTCCTCTCTGCCCTATGCTTGTTTAGAACCAGCTTATTTAATTTCTAAATATCTGGGGAGGTTTTTTTTTTCTTGCATGTTTTAATTTAGCTGAATTCCACTGTAGCGAGAGAATATAGTCTGTAAGATATCTGGTTTTTGAAACCTGTTAAAATGTGCTTTCTTACACGCAGTGTACCATGGGATACATTCCACATACACTTTAAAATAAGGAACATTCCACAGCTGTGCATAGGGTTTTACACATATCACTTAAAGCAGTTATAAGTGTTCTGAACTTTTACATCCTGGCCAGTCTTTGGTGGAGACGGTGAAAGGTGTCTCTAACTTCCAGTTGATGGACATGCCTATCATTTATTCCTTTCATTTGATGCTTGGGTGTTTACTGTTGGTATTGTGCCTCATGAGCTCTCAATGTCTGCAAAGTGCATATATTTCTGTGGTAACGTTTTGATTCTGCCTAAATTTTTTTCCTGAATTTAGGTCAAATATTCTTGTTTCTTTATATGCTTAGTGGGATAATATACTGTACTGACTTGGGATTATTTTGACCATTTTTCCCATTAAGAGATCTTCCTTCTTCTGTTTATAATTGATCTTACCCTAAAAGCCTAGACGTGGTCATCTTTACTGCCTCTAACACTTCTCTTTATTTAAAAGTCTACAACCTCTCTTCCTTTACAGTTTATGTCTCTGGCGAGTCTTTTTGACATTGCGATTTATCCTGTCGTTAAAACTGTAGAGACCACGAGTTGGTCTTATCATTTCTTAGTCTGACATACTGTGCTTTTTAATTAAAGAGTTTAGTCAATTAATATTAAATATAATTATTGATAGGACTATGTTCAGATCTCTCCTTTTTTTTTTTTTTTTTTTTTTTTTTTGTTTTT
>CABHPR010149564.1:0-27233 GCA_902168415.1 Peromyscus melanophrys | reverse complement strand
TCTGTCTGTCTCTCTGTCTGTCTGTCTCTCTGTCTGTCTGTCTCTCTCTGTCTGTCTCTCTCTGTCTGTCTCTCTCTGTCTGTCTCTCTCTGTCTGTCTCTCTCTCTCTCTCTCTCTCTCACACACACACACACACAGAGTCAGAGAGAGAGGAGAAATTAATGCAGATATGCTCTGAATTATCTAAACAAGCATTTCCTCACTGCACACTGCCCATTGTGTGTTTACAGACCAGTCAATGGAAGGCAGTAATATTTCAAATATTTGTGGGCTGACCGTTCACCAGAAAGGCACTGATAGCATGGGGACCCAAGAGGACACACAGCACAGTGGCCAGTGTCACTTTCCCATTGCACGTGACAATGTATTCATCACTATCATTCTGTGCATATGTAGCTGTTTCATGTTTGGGTTTTACCATCACCCAAGTAACAGGCATACAGAACCTGGAAACAACCTAGATGCTCGTCAACTAAAGAATGGATTAAGAAAATGTGGTACATATACACAATGGAGTACTACTCAGCAGAGAAAAACAAGGACAGCATGAAATTTGCAGGCAAATGGATGGAACTAGAAAATATCACCCTGAGTGAGGTAACCCAAACCCAGAAGGACAAACATGGTAGGTACTCACTCATAAGTGGATTCTAGATATAAAGCAAAGAACAACCAGACTGCAACCCACAGAACCAGGGAGGCTATATAGCAGGGGGGACCCTAGGATGACTGTGGCTTATAATAAGTTTTGGTTTTACTCAATTACTGGGCAAGCCTCAATCAAACATTTCACTATTAGGATAAGAATTTATACTATATCAAGCCGATAATAGAAAAATAAATAAATAAATTTAATTTAAAAAAAAAGTAACAGGCATAAGTTGTTTGGGTAAGCTTCACACTTTCAGGTGTTGAAAAAGACAGTAAGTGAAAAGGACGCAGGCCAGCACTGACAAGCCACAGCCTTTTTTTTAACCCAATAGGAAGCGTTGCATCACCTAAGCTTGAAAACTTTTGCCCATCTCTTCCAACAGGACCTAGCTAACACCATGTGAAGACACAGGACTGAAGGGCTTGAGGTTGTCACTCAGTGTCTGCAACCAAACTAGTGCAACCCTGTTGTTGGTTGTTTTTGCTCTTTTGGGAGGCCTACCATCCAGCTCTCAAATCATACACGGAGTCTTTATTCTTACTTAAGAATGCCAGGCCTTAGCTTGGCTTGTTTCTTGCTAGCTTTCCTTAACTTAAATTATCCCATTTACCTTTTGCCTCTGGGCTTTTCCCATTCTCTTCTGTAAATCTTACTCTTACTCCGTGGCTTGCTGTGTAGCTGGGTGGCTGACCCCTGATGTCCTCCTCCTTCTCTGGCTCCTCGATCTCTCCTCCCAGATTTCCCCCTCTATATATTCTCTCTGCCTGCCAGCCCCACCTATCCTTTCTCCTGCCTCACTATTGGCCGTTCAGTTCTTTATTGGACCATCAGGTGTTTCAGACAGGCACAGTAACACAGCTTCACAGAGTTAATCAAATGCAACACAAACAAAAGTAACACACCTTCAAATAATATTCCCCAACACAACCCATTTCTTCCATCTTTCAACTTGGGCTTCTTAAGCCTAAATTAGCCTAGCACGTTCAAGGTCATCCTTATTCACACCAACCCAGACAGTTTGCCCTCTCTGAAATGTGTCCAATACATAATAGGGACTTGTGTTTTGTTCAGAACTCCTGGCTTCCTCTCAAAACCTAAATTCTGCAACATGCACAGAAGTGGTTGTCAATAAATATTTCCGTAGGAATGTAAAGTGGTCCCACAGTAAAGAGAAGTGCCACGTGAAAGGCAGTACGTACTTAAATTAGGGCATTCAACTGCTGAAATTAGAAGGTAATGGTGTCTGCCTAAGAGAGAGGGTTTCTAAAGTAGAATTCCTGAAGTGTCCATAATTATACACTACATTTTGTTTATAAATATGGTCATTTTCCCCCTTGAGTCCACAGCTTTCTTCAGATCTCAAATGGACCCAATTCCCAAAGATGGTTTGAAATCATGAGGATCACATTTCTTCGAAATACTTGGGACCCATACCCCTCCAGGAACTTAGCCAACAAAGACAGTGACATTGAGAGAGAATTTGGAAAGGAGTCCAAATATGAAACGGTACCGTAAAAGTCAACTGGCCCCATTTATACACCTAATAAAGAAACTCAAGAATATCCCTTTTTTTCCCCTACCTCATCCACACTCTGGAAATAATGAAAATAATAACTACCTTGAAAGGAAAGGCCTGTTTAATTTTGAGATAAGATATTATAAAATTGCCAGTAAAGTAGGTGGAGATGCCATAGCAAGCCAATGCTGGTTCTGAAATTGTGAAAAGAAAAAAAAAATCGTATGTTCTGTTTGACTAGCAATAGATGCTTCTGGCAAACAATCCGAAAATGTTTCACTTTTGCTCAACACGATGGAAGCAAGAAACTAACAGAAATCAGCTTAAAAGTGTGCATTTTTGTGCTTATTAGGTTTGGAAATACAGATTAGTTTTACATATAAGCTTATTATTTAACATGTTAAGTCACAGCACATCTATATCAATAGATTCGAACTGTGTTATATATATTTTGGCAACATGTTTTCATGACACACTCAGTAAGTTTATATTATGTTGAAGAATCCATAATAAAACTAATACTCATACATCATCAAATGCTAGTAAACGTAAGCTCCAAATTCCAGACTAAAATACACTTAACAGGAATTAAGGATCATGAACAGTCGTGAGATGGGAAAAAAGAGGGAAAGGGGATGCAGGGTGAAAAGAAGCAGAAACCTCTAACCAAGAAAGGACACAGGCAAGTGACTGCCTAACACTCCAGAAGTACCACAGATTAAGGGCTGTATGATGTTTGTTCACAGTCAAGGACAGGGTCCTAGCACACTGATTGAGACCAGCTACCCTTGAATATAATGGTGAAGCTGTGGTCTAGAGAAAACAGACCAGCAATCTAACGCAGCAAATGGCTTCTAAGCCGCAGCCACATTCAAACCATCTCACTTCCTGCAAGCACTGACTGGCCCTATTCCACACGTCATGCATGCACGGTAAGGCCGTCCAGAGAATGAGCCAGAAGAAATGAATGGCAGTTCTTTGTAGTTAGAACGTGGTGAAAACACAGCACTTCTTTCTAGATTGAAATCTGTATAATAGGGGCAGGGGAGATGGATCAGAAGCTAAAAGCACTTGTTGCTCTTCCAGAGGACCTGAGTTCGCTCCCCAGGCAACCCACACTGGGTAGCTCACAACCACCTGTAACTCCAGTGACAGGGTACCTGAAGCCCTCTTCTGGCCTCTTTGGGTACTGCACTCATGGGTACACACCATAGACATACAAAAGCACATTCACATAAATAAATCTTCAAAATATCAGTACAATGTTACTATCCAAAGGCACCAATCTTCTCTTTCAATATATGATGTGGTTTAAATGCTTAAAATTTACCAAAAGAAATCTCTAGTTTGAGGCTGTGGTGATAGATAGATAGATAGATAGATAGATAGATAGATAGATAGATTTTAAATTTGATTTTAAGTGCTCTGCTTCATTTCCTACACAAATAACCAGCTTAAAGGGTGAGAATGTTACCGTTCCGGTTTTCAAAGAAATACACTACTTGGAATAGCCTAGTGCTGCTGAGGTTATGGGAGACTTAAAAATTGTGAACAATGAAGGCACCAGCTTTTCCAAGGAAGCAGTTAAGTGTGTTTACCAGAGAGTCTCAAGTTCCACCCTGTCTCTTATAAGCTTGCCTAGAGACCAATGATAAAACTAATCCTTTCTCAACTAAAACCTGAAAGCGAGACAAAGAGCCACAGAGAGGCATGAAAGAGCGCCACTGGCTCTTCCTAGTGTGATCCACCTTTCAAATGCCAGTCCCTGACAGACTTCTACTGGTCCTTTGTCATGACCGACTAAGACCCATCCTTGCTGTTCAACTCCGCTCCACCTGCCCTACTTACAGTCAGTACCTGGCCACAGAGTCAGGAGGAAATGGAGATGAGGCTGCAACCTGGCAGCAGCTGGATCTGCCTCAATGGGTAGGGAGACAATGGCTGAAATAGGCTGAGGAAAAGGTAACCGAATTTTACAATAATCTTCTTGCTTCCCGTGGACATGAAGTCAATGATAAAAGCTTTCAGGGCTCCAAGACATTACGGAAATTATATTTTCAAGATGCAAGATTTGACAAGAAGGTAAATTGATAAGACTTCTTTTGAGAATTGTCTGTTTAGTAAAATGACCAGTTATATTGACTTTCACCCAGAAAAAGCTGGGGGGAAAAGATGAATGCTTAAAAAAAATTTAGTGAGTTTGGAAGTGTCACTTGATGAATAGTATGTTTTTAGTAGGCGTGAAGCCTTCAGTTCAATGCCCAACAATACAACCTCCTTCAAGACAAAAAGTAAAATCATCATCAGCAAGTGGACAAGATTTCAAAATATTGGGTTAGCATTTAAAAACAAGAGGAGTCATTTTTAAAGCACAATATGCATGTTTATATAAGAGTAATAAAACATAAACAAAACACAAGACTTGGCTTGCCATCCAGCTTATACGCCAAACATGACTTACTTTTCTTTAGAATACAAAAAAAAATTACTGGACAGTGTCTGGCACATGGCTTTATCCCAGCATTCAGGAGGCAAAGGCAGGCAGATCTCTGAGTTCAAGGCCAGCCTGGTCTATAGAGCGAGTTCGGGGACAGCCAGGGCTGCACAGAGAAACCCTGTCTTGAAAAACCAAAAAAAAATAAAATAAAATAAAATAAAAAATAAAAATAAAAATAAAAAATAAAAAAAACAACCACAGGGGGGAAAAAAACTAATAAAATGTCTCCAGTTTTATCTTCTAGACCATACACCCAGCACCATTCTCAGAACACACAAGAGCTATCACAGACACTGCAATGGACTATTGAAAACATCCGTTGTCTTATTCTGTGTTGTTCAACATATGTGGATTACTGAATATTGAGACACAACTGGGCTGGGCCATAGTGGCACATGCCTTTAAACCCAGCCCTGGACAGGCAGAGGTGAATCTCTGTGAGTTTGAGATCAGCCTGGTCTACAGAGTGAGTTCGAGGACAGCCAGGGCTACATAGAGAAACCCTATCTCGAAAAAAACAAAACCAAACAACAAAAAAGGCACAATTGGGACAGTCAGGGTTTTGGAACAGAAGCTAATTTTCAGATGTTAACAAAAGGCAGTTCTGTGGTTCCCTTTCAGTCATAGCTGACATGCAGAAGAGGACACACCTGCCATGTCCCTAAGCCAACATGAGAACTTGGACATGGAATGTCACATGGGAAAAGCTACAGACCAGAGCTCCCAGAAATACTCTTTCCCATCTAGCTCTCAGGCTCATGGCCTCTTTGTATGGCCTCTGACAGCATCATACATCTATGTATGTATCATGTATGCTCATTGCCTGTGTCACCAAGTTCCAGGTAGCCCTCTAAATTACAGTCCCATGGAGCAGAGGCAAGGACTGTTCACGGACATCTCTCTCTAGCACACAGCAGACCAACTAGCTGGGACGTATGTTACTCTCCTCCTTGTTGTGATCAAATGTGTCTTACGGGGTGAAGGAGTCTTATTTAGGCTCACAGTGTGGGAGTACAGCCACACTTGTAGAAAAGTATGTAGAAAAGGCAGGGTGACAGCAGCAGCTGTCTTCCATGGTGGTGGTTGTTGGCGTACATCTGGGTGGAGCAGGGAGCAGAGCAGGGGGAGTCTAGATGGTCCCACCTGTAGTTGGTTGTTTTTTACTCTTTTGTTCTTTGTGGGGGGGGGGGCTCCCACCCCCTCCCACCCAGCTCCCACTAATCACAAGGAGGCTTATTCTTTCTTATGAATGCCCAGCCTTAGCTTGGCTTATTTCTAGACAGCTTTTCTTAACTTAAATCATCCCATCTACATTTTGCCTCTGGGCTTTTATCTTTCTCTAATCTATATACCTCTCTTTACTTCTTACTCTGTGGCTTGCTGTATAGCTGGGTGACTGGGTCCTGGAGCCCTTCTCTCCTCTTCTTGCTCCTAGATCTTCTCTTCCTAGATTGCTCCTATTTATTCTCTCTCCCTGTAGCCCCACCTATCCTTTCTCCTGCCTTGCTATTGGCCATTCAGCTCTTTATTAGACCAATCAGGTGTTTTTAGACAGGCAAAGTAACACAGCTTCACAGAGTTAAACAAATGCAACATAAAAAAAATGCAACACACCTTTCCATGGTTAAACAAATATTCCACAGCATGAACACATGTAACACTTCTTCAACTAATATTCCACAACACCCACCCACATTCAAGGCAGATCTTCACCGATGCCCAAGGTTGTTTCTTAATCCAATCACACCCACAATGAAGATGACTCATCACACTCAGGTGGTAATGACAGGAAGGGATGAGCCAAAAAAGGAGGGTGAGGTTGAAGAACGTGCCCCTGAAGATAACCATTATCATGGCTGCATTCCAAGGGAGAAAACAAAGGCCTGGGGAGATTAGACAGTATGTCAAAGGTAAAGGTCACAAAATCATCTTCTAGAAGCCACAGTAGCCTCAGCCCTTGCTAAAGCACATGCAGCTCCAGTCAGGTACCTCAGGTTCTACTCCGGACTCCTCCACTGAACCTCTGCTAATTTAAGACAAGGCTAACTCTCCTGAGAATTGTGTTTTACATCAATCAGTTAATGGGTGGTACAATACTCATTTAGAAATTAATATAAAATAAATGACAGATGGCATATCTGACCATTAGAAACTGCAAGGTAAAATGTATGTCGGCGCTGTGGTAAAACACCATGACCATAAACAACTTGGGAAGAAAAGGATATATTTTAGCATATGACTGTCAGGCCATACTCCATGGCTGAGCCAAGTCAGGGCAGGATCTCGAGCAGGGTAGGAATCTGGAGGCAGGGAGTGATGGAGAGGCCATGTGTGGGTTGGGGATGCTTACTGACTTGCTCCTCATGGCCTGCTCAGCCTGCTTTTTTTTCAGAGCTGAGGACCGAATCCAGGGCCTTTCGCTTGCTAGGCAAGTGCTCTACCACTGAGCTAAATCCCCAACCCCATCAGCCTGCTTTCTTATAGCACCCAGGACTGATAGCCCAGGGGTGGCCCTACCCACAGTGATCTGAGTCCTCCCACATCAATCATCAATAAAGAAAATGAACCACAGGCTTGCCCACATGTCAATATGGTGGGAGCATTTTCTCAACTGAGGTTCCCTCCTCTCAGGTGACTCGAGCTTATGTCAAGTTGACATAAAAAAAAAAACTAGCCGGCACAGTGCTGAAATGACCCGACACTGTCTGGACAGTTGTCAACTTTGGTCAGGCACACAGGGATCTCGAGCAGTAACACAGTAGGAAAGAGAAGCCAGCAACCTGGTGACACTGAATGGATGATTTGGTGGTCATGAAGCCATGTCACCTCAACATGAGTCAGACTGCAGTACTGTTTTTACTCCAAAAGGGGAGGCGGACCAGAAACATGGCCTTGAGAGTCATTTGGAAGACATTTCATAAGCAGGGTTGCCTTCAAAACAAAAAAAAAATCTCCATTTTGTAACTTCACTAGAAATCTGTGTGACATCTGTTGACCATGTACAAAGGGCAAGATCCATCGGATCCATTACCTTCTGTGTTGTTCTGCGTCCTTTATTCTTGTTTATTTGGTTTCCAGAAGCTTTAGCCCTGGTTTGCAACTTAATGTTGAGGCTCAAAGGATATACATGGGCAAGCCAGAACTACAATCCGCGTCTCCAGTTCCATGTCCATGCTCCTGGCTGCACCCTGCAATCACCTGGAGACATTTATGGGAAAGTAAATGATGGAGGGAGGGAGAGAGGGAGGGAGCAACAGATTGAGGGAGGGGGGGAGGGAGGGAGGGGGTACCTGACTTACATCAGATAAATTTAACTCTACAACTCATGGACATGCCATCATGTCTGGCTACTTCTTAGCTCTGTGCCATTCTTTTTTTTTTTTTTTTCTTGATAGATTTAGTTCATTCTAAACAGAACTGTCTATCAAGGTGTCACACAGGGAGAAAACAGATGTGAAATTAGGATGAAGAAGAACAGTAGTAACACTAACTAGAGAGAAGCATGATCATCACTGTCTTAGAAGTCAGGGAGTACTGGTGTGCACAGCAGCCCCCACTGTGGCCAATACTCTCTCATTACACTGTATCACCAGAAAGAAGAGCAAAACCTTGGGTTAAAGGAGAAGGCAGCATTTTTAAAGACTTTCCCTTGGTTACTAGGAAATGACTGTTCATGTTCTAGCGTAGGAATGTGTCATATATTTTTCTCAGCAAGAACATTCCAAGCTGTCACAGGGATACTTGTGGATCCACAGGGAGATGGATGCTCTATCCACTGAGCGAGGCCATAGCTGCTTCTAGGCAACACGAAGAAAGTTCTACCACCCCGAGGAACGAACAGGCCAGTTAACCTCAGTAGTTCACCCTCACTTTTCCTTAGTGCAGAAATTCAGAGATGGGTGCTATTCAGGCAAGTGGGTCCTATTAACAAAGCATGAGAGCCAAACACCTCTCAAAAAGCCAGTGTAAAGCAAGAAAGGTGTTTGATGTCAAACCCTCTACTTCCCTTGATAAATAAAGGGCTCCGTAACTAAAGCAACTCCATTCCAAGAGGCTTTAATGTATACTCAAGTGGCCGGCATTGGCTCAAGATCTTTTTGTTCAATAGAAATGACCTCACTGGTAAGGAAGGTTTGGTAAGAACTTCAGGCAACCTAAAAGGCATTTGCAATTGTTTCTAGAATGTCCAGTGTTGTTTGCAACAGGAAGGGAGACCCTAGAATGACTTCCTGGGGAACTGAGAGCAGATTAGACAAGCTGTGAAGATAGATGAGGATTCCCTTAAGTGAGGAGCTAGGCGAGGCTATGAAACCTAGCACAAGCTACGGGAGAAAAGCTACGAAGAAGACCGGACTCCAGTTAACCACAACTGCTTCAAACCTGAAAAATGAGACCCAATAAGCAAATACAAGCAACACAGAGGAAACGGCAGGGCAACCCTATCGATAAACAGAGAAAAAGTTCTAAGTGAACATTTTCTCCTGGGCCAATTCCCCACAATTAATCTCTGGATTCAAAATAACCCCAATGAAAATCAAAACAGAATTATTCATGCTACACTGAGAAATTGTCCCTCAGAGATTTTTTTTTAAAGAACAAGAATAGCTAAGATCATTTTGGCTTGTTGTTTTATTTCATGTTTGCTTTGAGACAAAAATCTCACCGTGTAGCCCAGGCTGACCTCAAACTGATGTTCATCCTACCTCAGCCTCCCAAGAAATGGAATCATAGTTATTATGTGCCCAGCAAAAATAGATAAGATAATTTTAAATAAGTCTAGATAAAGTGCCTATTAACTACCAAGAACACTTATAAACTACAGTGTGGTGGTATTGTGTTCCCCAAAATATTGTGTACCTTAATAAACTTATCTGGGGTCAGAGACGGAATAGCCACAATATGAAACAGAGGTTAGGCAGTGGTAGCATACGCCTTTAATCCTAGCATTCCAGAGGCAGAAATTCATGTGTTCAAGGATACACCCAAGCATGGTAACCCATGCCTTTAATCCCAGAAAGCCAGCCTTTAATCCCAGGGAGTGGTGGTAGAAAGCAGAAAGGTATATAAGGCGTGAGGACCAGAAACTAGAGGCATTTGCCCTGGAGAGGCATTTGGCCTGGTTAAGCATTCAGGCTTCTAGCAGCAGTTCAGCTGAGACCCATTTTGGATGAGGACTGAGAGGCTTCCAGTCTGAGGAAGCAAGACCAGCTGAGGATCTGGCAAGGTGAGATAGCTGTGGCTTGTTCTGTCTCTCTGACCTTCCAGCATTTACCCCAATACCTGGCTCAGGTTTGATTTTATTAATAAGAACTCGTTAAGACTTAAGATTCATGCTACACTACAGCATTTGAGATGATGTGAGATCCAAGTCAGATAAACAATCTATTACAACCAGATTTTTTAAACCATGAACAAGAGGCTGGAGAGATATAGCTCAGCAGCTAAGAGCATTGGCTGCTCTTTCAGAGGATTCAGGTTCAATTCCCAGCACCTTGATTAGGGGTTTCAGCCCCACCTTACCACTTCCTATTCCTCTCTCTACAGTCCTCCAAACCTCTATGGTTAATTAGTAGCTAGCTCCACCCTCTGACTCCAAGCAAGCTTTATTTGTTACAGCACAAACAAAATATCTCACAACATGGCACAGGTTCTAGATCTGAACTCATGTCCTCTGAGCAAGAACTCTTAACTGCTGAGCCAAAACTAAGCAATATTTAAGCCAACCAGGAAAACCATCAACAAAAGTAGTAGACTCAATAAAACCCTTTTAGTAATAATCGTAAGTATAACTGATCTCAACCCTCCAGTTCAAAGATGTGGACTCATGATTGCCCTGAAAAGCAAGATCCAGGTGATTGCTGTCTGTAAGAAACACTTCACTGGCAAAGACATACATGGACTGAAAGAAAAGGATGGAAGTCAATGTACTAAGCAAACAGAAACCAGGAACAAGTAGGAATAACTACATTTGAGAAAGTAGACTTCAAGATAAATATGAACCTGAACAGATAAAGCATGTGACTGCATATTAGTAAAGAGATCAATACATCAAGGAGATCGAACAATTGTAAATGTATATGTATGCAATATTGGTGCACTTAGTTTCATTTTTAGAAAGTTCAAATGGTTATAAAGGGACAGATGAGTCTAGATACAGGGATAGAGGGTGATTTCAATACCCCACACACATCAGTGGACAAATCAGACAAAAAAAATCAACAAGAAAACTCAGAGTTAAACTGTACCAGAGATCATATGGATTCAACAGATATCTACAGAATATTCCATCTGATAGCTATGGAATACACATTCTTCTCAGCAGCCTATGGAACTTTCTCTCAACTAGATCACATTTTGGATCATATGGCATGTCTTAACAAATACAAAAAAGGAAAAAGAATTTTTTTTCTATATGATCAGATCATAACAGGAAAAAAAATCTCAATATTAGGCAAAAAGGGAGATTGAACAATGATCTGTGGGTCACTAAGAAAGGAGGGAGGAAACTGAAAATTCCTAGAATCAAGTGAAAACTAAAACACAACTTATCAAAAGCTTTAGGGTATGGCCAAAGTGGTTCTAAGAGAAGAAACAATAGCTCTGAGTACCTGCATTGAAAAATTAGAAAACAGTGGTTCTTCTGAAGGTCTAGGAAAACAGGAGCAAACCAAACCGCAAATCAGCAGGAAAGAAATAAATATCAGGGCAGAGATGAACAAAATATAGTCTAAAAGAAAGATACAGCCGGGCGGTGGTGGCGCACACCTTTAGTCCCAGCACTTGGGAGGCAGAGCTCGGCGATCTCTGTGAGTTCGAGGCCAGCCTGGTCTACAGAGCGAGATCCAGGACAGGCCCCAAAACTACACAGAGAAACCCTGTCTCGAAAAACCAAAAAATACAAACAAACAAACAAATAAATAAATAATCAGAAAGATACAAACGTATCAGTGAGAAAAGGGGTTAATTCTTCAAAAAGATAAGACTGACACTTAGTGAACTGAGCAAAGAAAGATGGCAAAACATCAAGGTTAATCAACCGAGAGGGGAAAAAAATAAAGCCTGTTGTTTTGTTCTCCTCTGGAATGGTTGGAGGTCTATGCTGAGGATGTGGAAGAAGGCCGTGGTGGCGGAGAAAGCAAGGACCTCTGGGGTACATCCGATGCAGCACTAATCTCACGGGACAGTCCGTAGGTGCTGCTCCTACCTGGGAAGCAGCATCCCTAAACACAAACAGGGTTCTCCTGCACAAACAAACACCGTCAGAGGCATGACCGGAAATAACCTCTGGCCAGCTACCTGGGCATCCTGTAGCCCAATCAAGTTATCACATACACTTGTGATCTAAGAACAGAGGCGAGAAGCATGAAGGAAGAAATGGCTAATGGAAGCGGGGACAGAGAAACACTAAAAGACTTCCTCAGACAAACTGAAAGAGAGGGGATTGGAAAAATAATAAAAATATGTGTTAGTCAGATTTCTAGCATGTGACAAAGTACCTGAGATAATTTACACAGGTAAAAGGTTTGCTTTTGACTCACTGTTGGAACATCACAGCCAGTGATGAATTGGCCCATGCTTGGGAAGCTGTGGCGAGCCAACACAGCACTGAGTAAGTTCATAAAAGAGCAAAAGTGCCTTGTCCTTGAGGCAGGAGAGGGGGAAGAAAACAGTTCACAATCCTCTTCAATGGCACAATCCCAATCACTTTGACCAAGCTCAGTTTTCCAAAGGACTCATTACTTCCCAACAGTGTTATCCTGGGGAAAAAACATCTAAGACATGAACTGGGTTGGATGGAGGCGGGAGCTCTTAATATCCAAACCATGGCATCTGTAAGTGGAGTGAATTAAGAAAACAATATCAAGCGGGGTGGTGATGGCGCATGCCTTTAATCCCAGTATTTGGGAGGCAGAGATAGGGAGATATCTCTGTGAGTTCAAGGCCAGGCTGGTCTACAGAGTGACTTCCAGGACAACCAAGGCTACACAAAGAAACCCCATCTAAAAAATTTTTAAAAAGAAAGAAGAAATGAAGGAAGGAAGGAAGGAAGGAAGGAAAAGAAGAAAAGAAAAAGAAAAGAAAAGAAGAAAGAAAAAGAAAACAATATCAGGGAATAAATAAATCAAGATAAAATAAAATCTTTAACTGTACTTACTGTTTAAACAGTGTTGTGTATATGTAAGAGTGTAAGTGTGAGTACTGTGAGTGTATGTGTGTGTGTGTGTGTGTGTGTGTGTGTGTGTGTGTGTATGTGTGTGTGCACCTGTGGAGGCCAGAAGAGGTTGTCAGAGCCCCTGGAGCTGGAGTTACGGCTGCTGGGAACTGAACTTGGGACCCTGGAAGAGCAGAGCAGCAGGTGCTGTTTGCTGAGCCATCTTTCCAGGCCCACTGTTTCTTGCTCTTCAGTAATCTAGCAGGTAAGCATTGACTCAAAGGCAACTCTGGAACGAATACAGGGTCACCGTGTTTAGTGACTGTAGAGTATGAGCAATGTTAGGTGATTAGAGCTTATCATTATGGGATTAGAGTTTACCCGGCTGGGCCCACCCATTTCTCAGCAACTGAGTGACCCAGTGCGATGAAGAATGAGTGACATCAATGCTATAAGGAATGGGGGGAGGGATTGTCACCCCATTACAGGACACCTGCATGGTCTATACAACAGTACACAGTTCTTGGAAAATAAAGTATATTAGTTGTAAACTGATTTTTGCAAACTCTAAATGTACCGAAAGAATTATAATCTGCATGTTAAGAGAAGAGAGAAAACAGACTCATAAAAATTGTGAAGTTAGCCAGGCGGTGGTGGTGCACGCCTTTAATCTCAGCACTCAGGAGGCAGAGGCAGGTAGATCTCTGAGTTCAAGGCCAGCCTGGTCTAACGAGTGAGTTTCAGGACAGCTAAGGACAGGGAGAAACCCTGTCTCAAAAAACAAATAAAAAAAAGAAAGGAAGGAAGGAAGGAAGGAAGGAAGGAAGGAAGGAAGGAAGGAAGGAAAGGAAGGAAGGAAGGAAGGAAGGAAGGAAGGAAGGAAGGAAGGAAGAAAGAAAGAAAGAAAGAAAGAAAGAAAGAAAGAAAGAAAGAAAGAAAGGAAAGAAAGAAAGAAGGAAAGAAGGAAAGAAAGAAAGAAAGAAAGAAAGAAAGAAAGAAAGAAAGAAAGAAAGAAAGAAAGAAAGAAAGAAAGAAAGAAAAGAAAAGAAAAGAAAATTAATACAAATCAGGACAAAGAATCAGGACAGTAAATAGTAAACAGTAGCAAAATGATAAATTATCCTAAACATGAAGGTTCTAAATATCCAAATTAAAAAGCAGAAACTCTGGGCTGGAGAGAGAGCACAGGGGTTAAGAGCACTGGGCGTTCTTGCAGATGACCTGGACGTCCATATGGAAGTTCACAACTGCCTATAACTCCAACTTTAGGTGATACAACACCCTCTTCTGATCTCTGTGGTTTTCTGCATGCACATGGTGTACATACACACATGCACACATACACATAAGTAAAAAATAAAATAAATCTTTCTAAATAACTGATAAAAACAAAAGGTAAAACATAAAGATTAAAGAAGAAATCTCAACTATAAGAAAGCCACTTTAAATAGGAACTCATGCCTTACCAGGACAGAAAAGCATCAATATGAGGGACAAGGAGAAGCCCAATCTAAACGACACAAAGAGTTCTACATAGTGCAACAGTATCTCAAAATAAGCCTGATGCACTTTGAGGGACCTTTTTACCTAGGACACTGGCAATGAAAAGAGGTGAACTTCAAACCTGCAGACCCTCTCCAAAGGAAGTTGTTTTACTCACAAAATAAAGGGAGCATATAACACACACACTCTTTGATGTGTGCACCACTTCAAAACCATAGTTATATGTATTTGGGCTCTGGTGAGTTGGGGGATTCGTCTCCCCTTTAGAACAATATTAAGGCGTCCTGTGTGGCCAACACCCCACAGTATCCCCTTCACCTGGGAGCAGCCTGGCCCTTTGGTGCCAGTTACAGGTCAGAAAAGGGTTCATCTTGCATGAAACACAGACTGTATGTAACAAGAAATAGTAACAAATATACAAGAAATGTTTAAAGACCTAGCAATAGAAAGTACCACCTGTGAACGGAGCTCCAAGCTTTCAACTCCATGCTTACACAAAGCCTTTGGGAAGTGAGGGCTGCTGAGTACCGCCATTTTCCAGAAGAGAACATGGAGATGGAAGTCAGCAAGATCTAGTGACGGACACCTGAATCTGCCTGACTTTTTAAAACCCTCCTCTTTCATTATTTCCCTGTGGGAAATACATGCAATGTATGGCTTAGAAGAAAGTTACCAAAAGATGGAGAGATTGGCATCAATTTGGTGACACATGCATGGTTATTGTTGTTTTAGCAGTAGAAGAAACAGTTTTGCTTGCTGTTTACTTAACTGTTGCTGATATATCAGTATAATATTTTAGGGGAATTAAAAAAGACCATTATTTTGAAATTTAAACTTAAATTTTGGGGAAAGCATTAAAAATAGAAGAGGGTGTTACGCAGCTCACTTGGTGGGGTGCTTACCCAGCTTGCACCAAACCCCGACTCCACCCCTAGTACCACCTAAACTAGGTGTGATGCATGCCTGTGATCTCAACCGTCATGGAGCAGAGGATCGAACATCAAAACTTCAAGATGATTCTCACCTATGGGTAAAGTTTTATGTCAGCATAGGGCACAAGAAACCATGGCTAAAAACCAACAAAGTGGAGAAGTCACTGAAAGGAATAGTTTACATGCCTGGGATGAAAAAGAATGAGAATGTGGACACCCCAATATTGAGCATGGAATAGAGATTCCCCCCAAAGCACCCATTCTACCCCTACAGGCACACGACTGCACTAACAACATGAGAACAAGAGTTCTTAATCCTGCGGCCCAGTTCCACTTGGAACTCGTGAGCATGCGCACAGTCACCGAGAATTTTAATTAGCACTGATAAGACTTCCGCAAACACAAGATAGCGTCACAGAGCGGGGGCTGCCTTGACCTTCTAAATGTGATATCAAATAAACAGGAATGATGGTACAAAAATGTGTGTAAGTAAATGTTAGCCGGAAGAACAGCTGTTGTTGGATCTCGTTTAATTCTGTTGCCATGATAAAACACTAACCAAAAGCGACTTTGGGGAGGAGAGGGTTAATACTTCCAGGTCACAATCCAGCCTTAAGGGAATCCATCCTTAAGGGACCTTAAGTGGGCACTGAAGCAGAGACCACGGAGGACTCCTGCTCACTTTCTGCTAGCTTTCTAATAAAGTCCAGATCCACCTGGTTAGGGATAGTACCGCCCACAGTGGGCTGGGCCCTCGTTCGTCAATTAGCACTCAAGAAAATGCCCACACAGCATTGTCCACAGGTCAATCTGATCAAAGCAATTGTCCCGTTGGGGTTCCCTCTTCCCAAGCGACTAGGTTGTATTCCATCAGCATTCTTTTGGTTTATTGGACTTTATTACAAAATGCATGCTCAATTTAACATGTAAAACTAAGCAGAAAGGAAAACATTAATTTCACCCTGTCCCCAAAATTCTATCACCCTAAGAAAAACCAGCTGACAGCAATCCTACACTCAAATATCAGGCTTTGTTTTCTCTTTTTGTTCTCAAAATCATTGTGTCTTGTACCCATTACTTTGCTTTTCTCTTAAAAAATAACTGAGGAACATCCTTCCGCTTTACCACACATCTCTCTAATTTTTAGATTGTCTTTACCACATTCGACATAATAAAGTAAACAGTACATTCCCCAAGTCCTCTTAAGATTTTTGTTTCCAGTGTCTTGACTTTTAAAAGTGTGGCTGGAATCAACATCCTTCAAAATCTCTCTTGACTTCTGCAGCAGAAGGTCCCCAAACTGGAGCAAAGGGCAAGGATGTTTTTATTCTGTGTCAGTAGATAAATAATACATCCAAGTTCACCACCAGAAAACATTGCACAAATGGTCACTTGGGATAGCAATGCTTAGGAGGATGTGTGTGTGTATGTGTGTGTGTGTGTGTAGTGTGTGTGTGTGTGTGTGTAGTGTGTGGTGTGTGTGTGTGTGTGTGTGTGTGTGTGTGTGTGTGTGTGTGATTTAACATCCTTTCCTGTGCTATCAGCCAGTTTCTCTCCCCCCTCTCTGAGGCACACACTTCCTTCCCCAGGATCATTCTTCTTGGGCATTAGTCCTGTCCTCCACGTGTAAGGACCCCTTGCACACTGGCATCCTTGAGACAGCACCCTGTCACACTGCAGAGGATATTTCCTACACATTTTTTTACTTGAATTGCATGTCATGCGCAATGCTGTGCTCTTCTACACTTTATTCATCAGCAGGACAGAGCCCTGGATCTGGAGCTGTGAGGAGAAGCCTGGAGTGCCGTTTGCCTCCCACATGAAATCTCTTTCTTCATCAGGCTCAGGCTGCTACCTCTTGAAGGTGGGAAGAACGGATTTGCTTTGTTTTATCATCAAATGGTCAAATGATTTTTTTTTTTCCTGTAAGAATCTCTATCTGGAAACCATCTCAGAGAAAGAGCTGGAAAAATTGCCACCACCTCATGATTAAACATAAACAAACCAACCCAGGAGCAGAGAAGGAAGCTCAGACAAAAGAATCTAATGTTCTCTGGCAGAGACTTCATAAGAACAGAGCCTTCTTACCAAGGTAATAAACAGCGGAAATGCATCTTATTAACATATATTAACACAGATATTCACTCAGAGTAAAACTCAGCAATACGAGCTTTGCACCTTTGTTTAAAGATGAGATGGCTCTTTGAGAAGCAAATTTCACTTGCCCAAGGCACAGTTACAATGAGAGCCCAACACTGCACTTACACATACTGTTAGCAGATTTCTACCCTATTTTCAAAATGGTGTATCTTCAATTGATTCAGGTTGAATTCTTAAGGTTCTTAAAACTCAAAAGAACTTCCGACACTGTCCCAATGAGACTACATAAATAAATGCTGTCCAATAGTTAAGGACTTAGTTTGGGTGTGGTGGTGCACACCTTTAGTCCCAGCATTCTGGAGGTAGAGGCACGTGTGTGGCTGTGAGTTCGAGGCCAGCTCAGTCTACATAGCCAGTTCCAGACCAGCTAGGGCTACAGTGAGACTCTGTTTCAAATAAATAGATTAAATAATTTTTAAAAAGAGACGAGCATTAAGTGTGCCCTACTGTCCCTAGAAGACAGAGCAAATGAGGCATTCCAGCAACACACACCAAATACCACGAGAGAAGGCCATTAGGAAATACTAAAATACTGGAAAAGGTGAGTAAAGGCTGCCAGGAAGAGGGCATGTAAGGGGGGTCTAAAGGATTGCCAGGGGTCAGAACAATGTAGCGCATGGGGGTGGACGGGGGGAGTGGAGGCTGGAGGGGTAGTCCATCATGGAGAGAAGGCACCTGTCCATGTTTGCTTTCTCTTGCCATTTCGACAAAACACAGATTCAACTGCCTCAGGAAGGAAAGGAATTCTTTGTCTTACAGTCCATCCCTGAAGGAAGCTAAGGCAGGTACTCAAAGCAAGACCTGGAGGCACGGGGGAGGCCTGATTACTGACTTGCTCCCAGGCTTGTGACTAGCTAGCTTTTCATATCCAGTCCAGGCATGCCTCCCTAGGAATGACACTGCCCACAGTGGGCTGGACCCTCCTACATTAATTAGAAATCAGGAAAAAGCCATAGAACACGCTCAGGGGCCCATCCAATGGAGGCAATTCTTCACCAAAGGTTCCCTCTTCCCAGGTATGTCAAGTTGGCAACTAAGATTAGCCATCACAGCCATCACGGCACACGTCACGGCATCAGGAGCACGAGGCAGCCAATCACATCGCTTCTAAGTCTGGAAACATATAGGTAGATGGTGGGGCTTAACTTGCTTTTCCTTTTATATTTGGTACAAGTCCCCAGCCCACGAGATGGTATGGTGACTCACTGTCCGTCACACTCTGGGAAGGTCTTCCCACCATCATTAATTCAATCTAAAAATCTCCCTTACAAACACGCCCAGAGGTTTGTCTCCTAGGTGGTTCTGGATGTTGTCATGTGGACAGTCAATATCAACCATTACGGTGGAAGGAAGGAAGGAAACATTTGAAATAACTGATCTAATAGCTCAAGGGAAAGAGAGAAATCCCTAAGCCAAAGCACAAAGACTGAAGAGGGCTTCCCAGGAAGAATTAAGAGGATGTTTACTTCATGAGGCTGAGGCAAGGCCTCACTAATGACTCAGATTCCTAACTGGGGTGCAGGATATTAATCAACAAACAGATGGAGGGCTTCTTCCGGAAACTGCATGAATAAGCATCTCACATTCACTCACACTCTGGAGTCTCCATCCACTTCCAGTCATACTCACTCCTTGGGAGGTTCTACAAGATGCCACGTAGCAGCTTTGATGGACAGCTTCAGCACAGTGGGGAGGGATTTCAGAGCCTGGAGACTCTTCATGTGCAAACTGTAATAACCATTTTGTGGCAAGCATCTGTAGATGCCATCACAGAAGGAATTGCAACTCGGGACAACTCATTGCACAGTTCTTCAGAAGCTGATCATCTGTCATGCTGGGAGCCACTCAATAGAGACTTCAGTTATCATCTTTCTGAATCTCAGCCACATACTTTCTGCCCAAGAGGTGCTCAGAAATCCGGGCAGGTTGCAATGAAGAGTGGAGCTATGAGGAGATTTGAATCCCAGATTATGTACCTGTGAGCCTGACCCAGTAGACTAAGAAAGCACAGCCTCCTGACCCAGCCAATACGTCAAAGAATACAGGTGCAAGGCAGGCCAGAGAAAGAGCTCAGAGGCAGAGTACTGCCTGTCATTCAAGTCTTAAGTTTCAGACACAGCATCACACACACACAGAGAGAGAGAGAGAGAGAGAGAGAGAGAGAGAGAGAGAGAGAGAGAGAGAGAGAGAGAGAGACAGAGAGACAGAGAGACAGAGAGAGAGAGAGAGAGAGAAAGAGAGAGAGAGAGAGAGAGAGAGTGTTAACATTGCTAAAACCTCAGTGAGATTGAAAACACAAATTTTTAAGTCAAAACTTAAAGTCTCTAATTAATGATTAATTAAAGATGGTACTTTCTAATTGGTTTAATGGTGCAAATGTTATACTGAAAATGTTAAATACATTTAAAAAAATCAGCTGGGTGGCGGCGGCGGCGGCGGCGGCGGCGGCGGCGGCGCACGCCTTTAATCCCAGCACTCGGGAGGCAGAGGCAGGCGGATCTCTGTGAGTTCGAGGCCAGCCTGGTCTCCAAAGCGAGTTCCAGGAAAGGCACAAAGCTACACAGGGAAACCTTGTTTCGGAAAAAAAAAAAAAAATCAGGACAGGAACTCAAGCAGGGCAGGAACCTAGAGGGCAGGAGCTGATGCAGAGGCCAGGGAGGAGTGCTGCTTACTGACTTGCTCACCCTACTATCTTATAGAACCCAGGACCACCAGCCCAGGAATGGCCCCACCCACAATGGGCTGCCCCCCATCACTAAGAATATGCTTTGCCTTACAGCCCTGCCTACAACCCCATCTTACGGAGGCATTTTCTTAATTGATATTCCCTCTTCTCAGATGACTTTGGCTTTCGTCAAGTTGACATAAAACTAACTCACACAATCAGCCCCTTGTCAACTTGACACACAAATGCATCACCTGCCAGGCAGTGGTGGCACACACCTTTAATCCCAGCATTCAGGAGAAAGAGGCAGGCAGATCTCTGAGTTCAAGGCCAGCCTGGTCTACATAGCTCAGACTCGGTCAAATGCTGGGTCTCCTGCTGCAACTGGGATGCACTTTCGCCAGTAGCCTCTCACAGGCTCTCTTCATGGTGCCAAGCCTCAACTTCTCTGCATGACCCCTTCAGTCCTGAGCCTTTGACTGTCGCTGAGGCTACACTGCACCTTCACCAGTGGCCTCTCATAGTGCCAAGCCTCAGCTGTTCCCCATGACTACTTCATACCTTCAAACCAGTACCCCCCAGGGGACTCATACTACCAAATTCGGCTGTCAGCATGAGGTATACAGCCTCGGCCACCTCTAGAACTCAGAGTGTTCTGTACGCTTTCAGGGAACACTTCCCAGAAGATTTCACCTCAACGATGTTGGTCTCTTCTTAATCACTGCTAATTTCACAGTCCTAGCCAACCAGAATCGAGTATCCCAGCAAAGCAAAGGTTTCACTTTAATAATGCTGGCATCTTGTTAATCACAGCTGATTCTTCAGCCCCAGCTAACCACAACCACAGAATTTTAATTCAAAATAACAAATGGGCCTGATTAAGTCTTTAAACTTCCCTCTGAAACTTCATAAGCCAGACCTCCATTGTCTGCACCGCTCTCAACATTCTTATCTTCCAAACGCCTACAGAACAACAGCCTACTGAGATCTCAGCACTCAATGGCTGTTCTAGCCCAAAGTTCCAAAGTCCTTCTACAATCCTCCCCCAAAACAACATGGTCAAATCTGTCATAGCAATCTCCCACTATCCTGGTACCAACTTGTCTTAGCTAGGGTTTCTATAGCTGCGATGAAACACCGTCACCAAAAAGCAAGCTGGGGAGAAAAGGGTTTATTTGGCTCACACTTTCATATTGTAATTCATCATCAAAGGAAGCCGGGACGGGAATTCTAACAGGGCAGGAACTTGAAGGCAGGAGCTGATGCACAGGCCATAGAGGGGTGCTGCTTACTGGCTTGCTCCCCATGGTTTGCCCATGACTTGCTAGTAGGCACACATCTCAAAAGCAAACAAAAGAAGAAGAGAAGGAAGAGAAGGAGGAGGAGGAGGAGGAGGAGGAGGAGGAGGAGGAGGAGAAGGAGGAGGAGAAGGAGGAGAAGGAGGAGAAGGAGGAGAAGGAGGAGAAGGAGAAGAAGAAGATGACGACGAAGTTGTTGCTCAAGGTTATCTTCAACTATACAATAAATCCAAGATCAGCCTGGACTTCTAAAAAAATAAAATAAAAAGGAATAATATGCATACGGAACACAACCTGTGATGCAATAGGATATTCAGTACCTTCTAAACCCAAGTGGAAATTAAAGCAAAAAAAATTTAATTTTTTAATTAAATATTTACTAAACTGTCTTTCTAATTCTATAAAATACGATAGTGGCAAAGGCTAATCAAGCTGGATTATCCAAACTACAAAAACTACAAGGAACTAACATAGATCAGAGTCTCACTGTGTAACCCAGGTGCGACGGCTCTTCTCGGTTGTCAACTTGACTGCATCTGTAATGAACTAAAACCCAAGCGGTTGGGCACACCTGTGAGGGTTTTTTTTTTTCTTCATTAAATCATTTGACGTGGGAAAGCCCCACTTTCGATATGGATCATTTGAGGTGGGAAGATTCATCTAATCCAGATCTTCCGAGGTAGGAAGACTCCCCTTTATTCTGGGCTACCCTTTCTGCTGACAGCCTATAGAAAGGACGTGGAAGAAGGAAGCCCGGTCTCTTTGCCGGCTTGCTCTCCATCTCACTGGCAAGTCCATTCCTTCAATGGCATTACAACCTACTTGAAGGGACTCTACCATCCTGAGCATGGAAACATGGCTCTGGCAGGCCTTGCCCTTCTCCCCCATTCCCTCTGCCTTGCTAAAAACCATGAAGATTATATTCCTAAAGCTAGCCACCAAGGTCTAGTCCCTTATTTGGCCACTTCTTCCTCCTGAGGCTGACTACCAAGGTCCAGCTATCAAAGTATTGAAGCCCAGCAATCATGAGCCCCCTTTGGCTCATCTAATTAACATGCCCAATGAAAATTAACCACCACCTCATCTGAACACGTGAGTTTTCCCTCTTCCCTTTATAAACTGCCATTTGCCTATGGGTCAAGTCTGTCTCCTCTCTATCCAGAGACAGTCCTTTGTCCCTCTGGGACAAAAATTCCTGCACCCTCTCCCTTGTTCCCTTCCCCTTCTCCCTGCCCTCTATCTCCTATCTTTGTCTCTTATTCCCTGCCCTTTGCTCCCCTGGGGCAAATAAATCTCCTTTGTGCTGAGAACTTGGTCTTGGGGTATCTTCTGCCAATACTGGTCCCTTCACTGCTTCTTCAGGATTCTGGTACACAGTGAAGACGAGCTGAGACTCGTGGACTAAACAACTCCTGGATTCTTGGACCTTCCAGTGGTAGTCCATTGTTGGACTAGCTGGATCACAGCCTGTAAGCCATTCTAGTAAACCCCTATATATTCCATAAGTTCTGGTCCCTTAGAGAACCCTGACTAATACATCGGGCTAGCCTCACTCTTGGGAGCTAGCAATCTCCTGCCTCAGCCTCTCTAGTAGGTACAAGTATATGTGTGCACCACCTTGCCCAGCTTAGACATATGAATTTTTAATTCACACACACTATCTAATACTTATAGCCCTGCCCTCTTACTTTCTTCATCCAGCGCCATTTTCTTAAGAGCCACACAGGAGCCTTGCTTCCTCTAATAAGGAAAACTTCAGCATGTGTATCTGCCATCCTCCTCTCCTTCTCCCATCAAAGTTCCGTCCTTCACCTCCCATTATTGGCCCAGCAATATGACTCAGTATGTAAAACCACTTACTCTGTAAGCCTGATGACCTGGCTTCAATCTCCAGCATCCACAGAAAGGGGGAAGGAGAGAACTGACTCCACCCTCCATCCCTGCCTCCACTCCCAGCACAGTGGAGAGAGATCTTGGACTCAGTCCCTGGGGACCTCTAACACATCCTGTACCCACCCGTGGAAATGGAAACTTCTGGGTCATAGAGAAGCACTTAGCCCGACAACTAAGGCCAGTTTGTTTCCCAGAAGAGCTGCCCTGGCCAGTGCTTCCACAGGCAACAGATGGGGGCCGCCTGGTGACTCCCCAATCCCACAAGGCTTTGCTAGTAACCAGCTCAGGAGGATCAGGAACCCCTGAACCTTGCTTTAATTCCGTACACTCCAGGTACCTGTCATGCGTGCTGTGGGACCGATACAAAGTACTAACATGGGAGGGTTTCTACAAGACAGCTATGGTGACTTACGAAAGTGAGAAGTCAGATTCCTGCTGTCTTTGCTGTTCAGTTAGGGTTCTTTTGTTCCTATGAGGATGATTTCTATCCTGCCCTCCCTACCCCAGAGAGAAGAGGGAGGGGAGGGGAGGGGGGAGGGGAGGGGAGGGAAGAGAGAAACAAACAACAACCAAAAGACAAGGAAAAAATGAGCTTGAGGCAGGGCAGTGGTGGTGCAAGCCTTTGATCCCAGCACTGGGGGGTGGGGGGGTGGGGGTTAGAGCCAGGCGGATCTCTGTGAATTTGAGGCCTGGTCTACAGAGCAAGATCCAGGACAGGCACCAAAACTACACAGGGAAACCCTGTCCCAAAAAAACCAAAAAAATAAAAAAATAAAAATTAAAAAAAAAAAATGAGCTTGGGGCTTTGAAAATGCAACTTTCTCCCAGATAGCTAAGGATGAAGAGACATGCAAAAGAATGGGGGACATGAAGAAAGGTTTCCCCTTTTATTGCCTCTCTCCATTTATTTAATTGATTGTTTGATAAGGACTGATTACATTTCTGGCCCTTAACTAGTACTACATTATCAAAACAAATAGACATATAACACGCGACCCGATTTTAGCCATGACTGAATGTTGAGCCGATTTTACCCCTAGATGTACCTGCTTTTAAGGTAAAGAGAAGAGGCCCCGTACAGGAATTCTGCTGGATACTAAAGGGGCACACCAGCTGCTGGTGAGTCACCACAGTTCTCTTGGAACACAGCATTTCCAGAGCAGCAAGCAGCCCACATCCTTCAGTCTACAACAGTACCCAAATTAACTCTGGTTCTGCCTCTTTCCCCTGCAGGTCAAGTCCAAAGTGCATGCTCACACTGGCTCTCCAGGAGCCTACTCGCCTTAGAATTATCTGGAAGTAGCAGGAGTCTGTCTGATCAAAGAAATGACAGAAAACCTACTTCATGTCTTAAAGGTCATATCATCTAGGATTGCTCACAGATTCTACCTACCCAGTCAGAGCTGAAAATATAAATCTCATTGGCTGTTGGTCTCTTGACTATCCTAAGACATTTGGAAAGTAATCCCCATGGGATGTCTCCAGACAGGAAGCTGAGGGTTAATTCCTTAAAAACATCAAAGAATTATTTCTAATTTCATATATCTGTCATTCGTGCCTGGTTGAACAAGAGCCTGACTGATTTCTGGTAGGAAAAAAAAATCGATGTCCTTTTGAGTAGACGAATCCCCTGGAAGTTTGCCCACACGCTAGCATGCTGAGGCAAGTGTCCAAGGTGGCTTCCAGCAGAACTGAGGATTCCTGAGATGTTACCCATGTCTTTAGAGTCCAGTTGGGGAAAAATACACAGTATCCTCAAAGAGAGGCTACCCTTAATTCTAATAATACTTCCAGTCTCCAACTAACTGGGCTTCAACATTCCTAGGATAGGGCCAAAAGCCCTGTAGAGCTCAGGATTAGCATGTGAAAGACCTGAGCTTGATCCCCAACGTGGCAAGAAAACGAAAACGAAAAAAGGCCTACTAGAAAGTAGACAATATCACAAAATTTTCAAAGCCTATATAATGTCAGCCATGGGATATACATATTTTCACAATCCTAGTTTTCAGGAGGCTGAGGCAGCAGGTTAACAAGTTCAGGTTAGTCTGGGATCCAAAGCATGCATGACCTTGCCTTGGGGTGAAAGAGGGGTCTCTAAAATAGATAGAATGCAATTTAATATTTGAAAAGTGTTTTCACTTGATATTGGATAAACAGGAAAAACTGCAATTAAAAGGCCCTGTTGTGGGGCTGGAGAGATGGCTCAGAGGTTAAGAGCAGTGCTTGCTCTTCCAGAGGTCCTGAGTTCAATTCCCAGCAACCACATGGTGGCTCACAACCATCTGTAATGAGATCTGGTGCCCTCTTCTGGCTTGTAGAGATACGTGCAGACAGAACACTGTATACATAATAAATAAATCTTAAAAAAATAAAATAAAATAAAAATAAAAATAAAAATAAAAAAGGCCCAGTTGCTCTTGCTCCTTTAGTGTTAAACCAGCCTGTCACTGGCATTCACCCTGGGAAGAGCCAAGATCAGAAACACAGGAACAGCCCAGGTAACACACCTGGGGAAGGTCACATTAGGCCTGGCCAAGGTCATTAGTAACCTTGGTTCTTTCAGAAGGCTAAGTTTTAATTAAGTGGAGTTTGGGGAAACTGTAGCAAGGCCAAAAAACATTCAGGCATATTTGATTATATTTTTCGAGCTCAGAATTACTCTTATGTAAAAGAACCAGGCAGTCATTTTCATCAATGTCCACCGGTTTGTTTAAACGAACAAAAAAGTCATTTATAGACCAGGATGTCCCACGCTCTCCATTTTAGATTATATCATTCCCCACAATCACAATAGCACGGTGTATAAGAGGGTGCATGCAATTTGTGCATAAAAATGGAACACTTGAAGGCTAGGAAGATAGCTCAGTGGGTAAAATGCTGGCTGTGCAAGTCTGAGCTGAGTCCAGATCCCAAGAGCATAGGTAAAGCTAGACACGGTGATGCACATCTGTTATCCCAGCTCTCCTAAGGTCAGATGGGAGGTGGAGACAGGAGAAGGCCCTTAAACTCGGGGGCAACGAGCCTGGTATGCACCGCAGCAAACAGGAGATCCTGTCTCAGACAAGGTGGAGGGTAATGACCAACACCTGAGTTTGTTCTCGGGCCAGCACACAGACACACATGTAAAAGATTTTTTAGTGGATTGTCTTAAACAATTGACTATTTAAAGTTGATCTATATGGGGGAAATCACCTAGAAACAGATCATATTCTTTTCAGTTATCAGAACTCACCAGCCTAATGAGTCACTGTGAAAGGAAATACGACCAGGTCCCGAATAAAGAAAAACCACAATGCTGATAGATCCACCCCACAGAAATGCAAACAGACTCAGAATTCAGCGTTTCCCTGGATCCCCAAACAGAGGACCTGTCTCCCCACTGTTCGAGTGTGGAGCCTAACACACAATGCACAGATTAGGAAACGTATTTATATGTGTCTTAACAAAAAGATCCACGAGAAACATCGCAAGTTACCAGCCAACTACGATCTAGACACACAGCTCACTTCTTCACCCTCAGCTGATTGAATGAAGAGAACCCCGGAGCTCTACCCATGAGTCGCTGGAGGTGCCAGGATTGTGATGTTTCAGGGGTGGTTTAACTTTGCATTCCCTTCCAGGATAGAGCATGTGCTTCCTTAGGGGTGCTGTGAGTTGAGCCCATGTCAGCAGATTCTACAGAGTCCTGAAGTGCTGGGGCAGCAGTCTGCCTCCACCCTGAGCCTGCCTCCCTCGCGCTCCCTAGAGAAGCCTACCTGGACTGGCCACCTCCTGCAGTGAGAACCGATGTAAGCCCTAGGGTGTTAGGACACTGCTTCCATGAGACCGTGACCACTTTCAAATTTAGACAGGCCACACTTAACTCTCCAACAAACAAGCTCAAAACTCAGAATCAGACTGCAAGAAAATGCACACACACACACACACACACACACACACACACACACACACACACACACACACAC
>CABHPR010149563.1:0-45285 GCA_902168415.1 Peromyscus melanophrys | reverse complement strand
AATGTGGGCATAGTTTTCTAAGCTACTTCCTGCTGATAGAGGATGCTGGTAATCTTATGGGGACACAAAGAAAATTTTAGGATTATGGTCAAGTCCTGACTGGAGTAGTCTGTGAGGCTGTATTCTCTGAGCCAGTTGGCTTGAAGTAGATTTTGGATGTTGGATGATCTGGGCCGTGGTGTCATTAGAGACCTTTCAGGGGGTCTTGGCTGGTCAAACCATATTTGCCTGGAAGCAATCCACAGGTTCTCATCTTCTATGGAAACAAAAGCAGGACCTCTTTTCTAAAGCAATGTATCCTTAGACATAGATTTTGAAATCAAGATATCTTTAAAATGTCTCTCTACAGTTAAAAATCCCACGGACAACATAATCCAGACTCTCTGTGTGCTATCCATCTTTACATGGCTTATTTTTTATATTACTTTTACTGTCTCTTTAAAGACTTTATTTTTTAAAACTATTTCTTTATTTAACTGTCTATCCTCCTTTTCCTCTTTCTTTCAAGCCTATGTATATTTTTGCACACATTGTAAATGGTTTAAAGTCTTATTCCATCTGAATCTGCCTTATTGTGAATCTATATTCCTTCTCTGACCAGGAGAAATTTTAAACTACTAAACTGCACAGCTAGTAAAAAAAGCAGCAGCCTTGGCTGCTGACTCCACTCGCCTCAGCTTCCCAATATGGCGGAACTACATTTCCTACCAGCTCTGGGGGAACCATGCTCATCATTGACTCAATGGGTCGATGCTTCCTTCAAAGCTGCATGTAGTCCAGAAACCTCTTTTTTTCTTTTTTTTTCTTTCTTTCTTTCTTTTTTTTACTACCAAAAGCTAAATCTACCACATAGCATACTGCAAGGCTTGGAGATGCCTCTGTGTATGGCGGCAGGAATCCGCCATGCTGCAGGTCAAGCCCACATGCCGCTGCAAACCCACCATACTGTAACTCACAGCTTGCCTGAGAGACACAACTGGGAAGCTGTTTTTAGCTCTGTTTTAGAATCTTTTTTTTTTAAAGCTTTTTCTTGTTCTAGGTGGAAACTCTTGCCCCACGTTTTGGCACCATTAGTGGATCCTTAAGTAGAAGGCAACAATTTCATATCTGATAACACAAGTGCAACCAGAGGATATTGTACTAAATGAAATAAGGTGGGAACAGATAGACAAGTTCTGCATGTCTTCGTTTTTATGGACTCTAAAGAGTAATTACAATAGAAAATGAGAGTTTAAAAAAAATGGAAACCAGAAACCTGTAGAGCAGTGGTTCTCAACCTTCCTAATGCTGTGACCCTTTAATACAGTTCCTCGTGTTGTGGTGACCCCAACCATAAAATTATTTCATTGCTACTTCATAACTGTAATTTTGCTACCCTTACTAATTGTAAGGTAAATGTCTGATATACACGATATCTAAACCATAGGTTGAGAACCACTGCTGTAGAGGATGAACAAAGAATGATAGGGAAAGTGAAGCCTGTGATCTATAGGCAGAGAGTTTCACTTAAGACTATGAGAAGAAGGTCTTGTCATCGACTACAATGCATCAGGACTGTAGCTTATAATGACAAATAGTATGTTTCAAAATTGATAATAAAAGAACCTGTGCATTCTTACCACTAAAAACTTTGTTGATAAGGCAATATACATTTTATCTATTTGATTGACTCTTTCTATAGTAAATGCATAAAGCAAACATCATATTATCTCTATAAATGTACCCATCTGCTATTCATGAAGTAAAATAAAATGAACATTTTAAAAAAATTACCATTGCCTGTCCAGCACTGAAATCATGGCTCCATTTGACTGAAAATACACTGGACTTTACTATATATCAAACCACTTACCATTTTCTTGAGTTAAGATAAAAATGTGATAGAGCTGATGATAAATATTAAAAACAGCAGTGACAGAATACTTCCCAAGTCTAGACAAGGAGATAGATATTCAGATCCATGAAGATCAATAGAAACTTAATAGGATAAACCCAAGGAGACCCATGTCAAAACACATTACACTTAGACAGTGATACATTATGCTATTATTATAAGATAGGGAGAGCAGAAGCCAGTAACTGGCTATGTCACAGGAGAAGTTGGTGTGAAAACAATGTAACCTCATTCCTTCTGCCCCAACAGAAGCAGAGAGCCATATTTTATGCCCCCTCTTATTATTCCCTACATTAAGGTGAAATCCTGGAGGTCTTGTGGATACTTTTAATCTAATTGTTTATTTTGAAGCTGGGTCATGGATGTCAAATGTTTCCAAGTTAAAAGTCAGCTCTTTGATTGGCTTTTTCGAGCCTATTATCTATGGTGGAACACCTTGCACAGCCTTGATACACAGGGAGGGGCTTAGACCTGTCTCAACTGAATGTACCAGGCTTTGCTGACTCTCCATGGGAGATCTTACCTTTTCAGAGGAAGGAATAGGGGGTAGGTTAGGGGGAAAACGGGGGGGGGGGGGGCAGGCAGGAAGAAGGAAGAGAGAGGCATCTGTGGTTGGTGCATAAATGAATAAAAAAAATTCTTAATAAGGAAAAGAAGTCAGCTCTTTGGTCCCAATGGTCTTAGACACAGAAGTCCAGAGCCCCAGAATCTCCAAGGATGGGTGCTTTCTGTGCCTGGTCCACAGGTGAAGAGTTGAAAGAAGTGTGACACTACACACAGAAACTACTACCAGAGAGAGTCTGCACATTAAGATTTACTGCTGGAGAAGGCCAGGGAAGACTTTGTGAGTTATACCTGCTCATCCATTAGGCAAGAAATAAAAGTCTCAAACTCTCCAGGCAGAGAACACATCTGAGGAGGAGTTCTCATTGGAGCAAACAAGAAAGGACAGTGCAAGGGGACCTTCCATGCCTTTTATTTCTTTTTTTTTTAATGCCGAATGCCGTTAATTGAAGGAGGGAGGAGGTCTTAAATATAGGCTTACAGCATAATGGAAGAACCCCGGAGGGCAGAAGTTTACTACCAATGTTTTACAATTTTGCATCTAAGCTGTTAATGCCCATTATGCAGGATACACAGACAAGGAACTTCCCTTAAGCATTCAGGAGGGTGGAAACCAGCAGGGAATTAGCATAGGGAGGATATCAAGGTCAAGGTCAGCAAGCAAGGCAACAGTTACCCAAAACGGGGGCCAGGACCCTACAGGTACCCCATGTCTTCCAATGAGAGAATAGAAGACTTTATATCTAGAGTAGAATGGAGAAGAGATGCAAGGAGTTCCCACTGAGAGAAACCCCAAGTCTCTTCTCATGGAGAGAAGAAGACAGGGCTGCAATTAGTGGGGAAGAAGCCACAAATTGCTCCCAACCAAGCAGGAAGTCTCACACTCTCCTTATAGGAGGAGCTTTCTAGTCTAGAGTTCCCACTGAAGTAAACCAGGGAGGGAGGTGAGGAAAGTGCCCACCTTCTACTTTAACTACTGTGAGGTTATGGTCTTTTCCTAGAAACATGGGATTTCAGACAGCTTTCTTGGAGGCAAGATTGTGTAGAAGGCATGGAAAAAATTTAGCCCTCTCCTTGTCTCTGGCAAAGGCCTCCAGTCCCTTCCTACAGGGAGATTATGGGACTGGAATTACCATTAGAAGGCAAGAAATGAGGTGCAGGGAGTTATCTCTCCTGGACAGGTTCAGGAAGCTGTTTGGTAACTTGTTTGTTAGAGAACAGCACCACAAACAGCTAATGAAAAAACACATGGCCAACCATAGGGCCTATGCAGGTCTACACCAGGTCCTCTGCACATATACTATAGCTTTCAGTTTAGTACTTTAATGGGACTCCTGAATGTGAGAACCAGTTGGACTCTGTTTCTTGTGCCTTCTCTTGAGACTCTTTTCCTTCTGTTGGTTGGTCTTGTCCAACTTCAATGTGATGGTTTTTGTTCTAGCTTCTTATATTTTATTTTGTTTAAAAAAAAAACACTCCTGAGACAAAAAGAAAGAAAAGACACATGGCCAAACCCACATCAAAGTATTATAAGGTGGTGCTGTGGGGCTGTAGCTCATGGGATTGCTAATGCACTTAAAACTCTCCTTTGTTCTTTGTGATGAGGAAATCCTCTGAGGTCAGTGAAGCAGCCATCCCCTCTTATAACAGGACTGAATCTAGCAGGGCCAGTTGTCTTTTTTGTTTGTTTGTTTGTTTGTTTGTTTGTTTGTTTCTTCCTAAGACCTGTGCCCCATATTACCCCACCATCCTATGTTGACTCATGTCTGGCTTCAATCAGACTCTCAAGAAGTATATCCAGTCTGGTAGCCAATCAGGATCCTACCCGGACACAAGCAGGAACTGTTCTTGGTATTTTTATTCAGACAGATCCCTGGTACAGCAAATAGACCCCTGACACTGCAAACACAGCTGCTGACCAGATGTCATGTGTCAATCATAAAATAATTCCTGTATCAGTAATGGTCTATACCCAATCACTTCAAAGTACACTTAACCACATCTGGAATTCCCCTAATCCAGCTTTAAAGGAGCCTTCGAGCTTCTCTTAGGATTACCATTTGCCACTTTGTTGGATGGTTTGTTCCCAGCACGCTGGAATTTTTTATTAAACACTCTAGTTGATTGCATATGTGACTGGTGGTCCTTTATGGGACCTCTCACAGACCCCAACAGTCATTCCTTGCCATTTCTCAAATTTGATGATTTAAGAGACATTCTCTCCACACCCCCAAACATTTATCATCATGGACTGCAACAATCAGGCACTGTGAGTACCTATAAATTCCTTACCTCACTGGGCAGTGGTGGTGCACGCCTTTAATCTCAGCACTCGGGAGGCAGAGCTAGGTGGATCTCTGTGAGTTTGAGGCCAGCCTGGTCTACTGAGCGAGATCCAGGAAAGGTGCAAAGCTACACAGGGAAACCCTGTCTCAAAAAAAAAAAACCTTACCTCTCAGAAACGTACTTAGGTTTGGGGGCTCCTTCATGGCTATATGGTGCTATGCTCAGGATGGAGTTAGTGTGTGAGCATCTTTGCTTTTCTTGGCTGTTTTAATGTGACTGTCTCCTCCATTGTGCAGTGAGCTGGTATCTTTAATCTGTGAATTCTAGCTTTGTACTGGAGAGAACTGCTCTGTACAGTGTGTCTGTAGGAGAAGGGGTGGTCAGAAACCTCTTACTCCACTGTAAGTCTGGTCACCCCAGAATATGTCAACTGAAAAGCTCTTGCTTTTTGATTAATTGCTGATCCTTTGGGGTTGCATGTGTATGATGTTGGTCTTTTTCTGCTTCTAAAAGTCTGTGTGACACCAATCGGTAGATACCCCAGAATCTTTGTAAGTGGATTTACTAGGATCTAAGTAGAGAGTAAAGGAGGTACTTAGCTCAGCATGAGTATTTCTTTATGGGTTGTCCCAATCTGTTTTGAGTGCTTGGAAAAAATACAGACTGGGTATTTAAACAATATATATTTGTTTCTCACATTTCTGGAGCTGAGAGTTACAAGGTTATGGCACAGGCATAATTGATATCAGGGGAAGACACTCTTATTTGTGTATAAGCTGCCATCTTCTATGGAAGATACAAGGAAATTCTGACATTTACAAAGTTATTAATTTCCCTTATGGCATAAAAACCTTCCAAAGATCTCTATTTTCAAGTCTATAGTATTTAGGGTTAGGCTTCTGACATGAATTGGAGGTAGGGTACCCAAGCATTTCACTCAATGATATAATCATAATCAACTTATATGAGGAAGTGTCTGTCAGGGCTTCTGTGCTGCATGAATGTTCTGTTTTCTTTTGTTTTTCCCTATAAACTGGTTACTTTGAAATCATCCCAGTGTTTCATGGGGATCAATATTACTTATTAATTGCTTATGATTTGAGAACTTGGTAGATATGTTTGAGAATCACAGACAGCTGTTTCAGGGTGCCATAATGTTTTGACCAAGGAAGTAAGCTTTGGAACATGTACAAATATGCTCATATTTGATCAAACATGAGTTCTTTATGAAAAGTTTCTGCACCCCAATATTAAGCCTCTCCCCTGATACAGCAATCCATATCAGACCGAATCAAACCAAATAAAGAAAAAAAACCAAATTTAATGGGTAAAATGCTTCTGGATGATTTTCCGGCCACCAGAGAGGAGACAATGGGGATGAGACTGAAAAACCACATGTCTGTTTTCTGGGGAGCAATTTAAATGCCCTGTGGGAGTGGTCTTGAGCATCTCTGGGGGAGGAGACATGTTTGGTGGGCTTTTTGAGATGAGACAGGGTTTTGGGAGAGAGAGATATGAGGAAGGGGGTTGAGGTGGAGCTTCCACCAGAATACTTTGTAGTTCCCCTGGACTTGTCCCATCAAACTTCTCCCCTAAGAGCTAACTCCCTCCTGAAACATTTCCTTTCAAAACCCATACTGACATCTAGCCTGTACTACTCTTAAAAACATTACCATAACTGTTGGCAATACTTACTCTGAGGTTTTACTGATACTAATTACCAGTTTCCAGTTTGGTTTTAAGCTGAGGATAAGGACCATATCCAATCCATTCTTTATCTAGGACAACAGCATATTGCTGCTACAAGAGCCTCTGAGAAAAGCAGGTAGGTTGGTCCGCTACTTGAGTCATGATGAAATTCTAGGTTTATATTGAAATTTCCTTGTTTATTTTTAGTTCAGCACCCAAATCGGTAGTTTTCTTTTTCAACCATACTACTGACTTTTAAAACATGGCATTTATGCAACAAAGTGTCTCTTTGACATAGAATCACCATCATTTATTGGGATGAAAAGTAATCATAGTCAATGACTTTTTTTTTTAATTAGAAAGTGGTTGAGATTGCAGCACAGAAATCACCAGGCTGCCCTTAAGAAATGCTCAGTTTTTGCTGTTTGATCTTCCAACACCAATGCTCATTACACTTCCTGTCACTTCCATGTGTCTACTGAACACTGAGGAGTACAATGATAACACCAGTGACCTGAAATAATTGACATGTAAGTCTGCTTCTGATGAAAGTTCAAGACTTTTTTTTTTTAAGAGATGCCTGGAACTTACCCCGCTACACTGACAGCAGCCTCTGTGTTTCTTCCTGTGACTTAGTAAAGAAGGAAAGGGAGAAGATCAGGGAGATGAGCTTGCGAACTCTCTCCCTTTTCTCTCCCTCCTACCCTCTGGCAAAGAACAGCAGTTCCGACTTGAGGAAGAAATGACTCATTATTTTACTTTGCTCATGGGGGCGGAGGATGCTGAGGCAAAACTGCTGATGGACCACTGGTGAGGGTAGGGCAGGGAGCAGGTCTGGACAGAGTGTCCAGTGCAGGGAGAGTAGTGATAGAGAGCAATGTGAGCTTTGTAAACGGAAGAGGGTCACTAAACTAGAAACCACTAAATAAAATATTCCAACTCCCTAGCTATGCCCATTGAACTTGAGAAGCACTCAGGAACAAGCAAAATGGGAAAGACTTATAAAAATGAACACATGAATGCTCTCTCTGCCGAGTCTTCCAAATGTTTTCTGCCCTGAAGCTCTTTGCCACTGCGTCTTTACTGTGTGTGATTTATTTATTTGTTAGTACCTTCTGCAGGCCAGCCCTGGGCAAAAACTCCTAAAGTAGAAACCACAGTCATCAATGTCCTCCCTGCGTCCCCTCTGAGAGTTCACATTAAGTTTCCTCAGTGACCTCGTTGCAACCTACTGGACACCCAAGTCCTGTATCTGAAGTCCCCGTAGGTGCCCACCCCCATGGTTAACTTCTGACTCCCTCCAAACATGTCAGCCCTGTTCTTTTTGAATCTGCCTGGATTATTTAGGACTCTCCCACTTGCTAACAGAAAAATACATGAGCTAGCTAACCCAAAAGGAAAGTTTATCATAAGGCTGCAGGCTGTCTCGTGTACTTCAAGGGCTCAGAGCCACTTGGCTTCAAACGCAGACTGGAATGGCAGATGATCAGATTCTCTGCCGGCCTTTTTTGCTGCTTCTCACAGGACATTTGGTTTGATTTTTTTTTCCTTCACTGTATCTATGAAATGTTGTCTTCCATAGAATGCATTTGGAAAAAAAAAGGCAAAATAAATGCAAACAAAAGTTAATATCATTAACATCATGATATATGTTCCACAGCCAACAATCCAGAGTAAGATTTGTTTACCTGAATCTTCAGCTATAGGAGAAAAGGCTGCCTTTGACCGGTTTCAATGGTATGGTTAACTCCACCCCAATCACACAAGGAAGCTGCCACCCTATGACCACAGGAAGCCGGTGGGAGAGCAGCATACAAAGGTAGAAAACCAAGAGGCATTCACTTCCACCTTTGCTGACAAAGAGCCCCTGCTGTTCAACCCAGGTAGAGCTCCCTGAGCGGTCTGCTGTTTCAGCTTGTCTACACACCAGGCCTGAGAAGGAACACCGGGAAATTGTTCCTATTGAGAGTTAGAGCCTGAAGGAGAGCAAAGTTGCCTTCTTCAAATAATGTAGCAAGTTACTGGAGAGTTCAGCTGATGTCCTTGAAATTCTCATAGTCTACATGTGATGAAAGACGTAGTAGACAACACACCTCCTTTTGTCCAGTAAGTTTAGATTTTTCCAGCCACTCTGTGACCTGTTTTATAAATATTTTATATATTTAATAGTATATATTTTCATGTTTCTAAGTGTAGTGATTTCACACACGCACGCACACACACACACACACACACACACACACACACACACACACACATTAGTGTTTGTGTATGTCTCTCTCCATGGGTGTTAAAATATATTTGTTTTTGCTTTGTTTTGTTTGTTGATATTGTTCATATGGATATGCTCACTATGTTTTTTGTGTACTGAACTTGTCACTTCCTGAGGCTGTCACTGTTACTTTGTCAGCTGCTCTGTCAAATTCTCCTGGGTTCTTCCCATCTGTCTTCGTCATAAATATTTGGCCATATTGTGACCTACAGACTTATTATATGTGACTTCTGAATAGTTCTTTTATTTTTGTCTTTTTATCCCTAGTACTGCTTCATGTTTAAATGCCATATTGACTGACAATAATGTCACTCCATCTTGGTCCTAATTTGTCGTTGGAACTAGTATTTGCCTACAATGTCTTTGTAATCATTTTTGTTATTTTCATATAAATTTGATATTTAAGGTACATAACTTCTAAACAATAAATGCAGAACAGTATTTAATTTGTTCACCAGTGATCTCTACTTTTAATTTAATTAATCATATTTATTGTTACTTTAGCTATGTGTTCTCTTATGTCAAAAATCTTATTTACTTTCCTCTGGTTCCCATCCTTTTATGGTCAATAGGTCATTTCCTCCTATTGACCATACAATCAACAACGAACAGACAACAACACAAACATCTCTCCAACTGGTAACCAGGCTCTTTGATGCACTTCAGTGCAATGCTAATGACTGCATCATCCATTGTTGCATAGCCTATTGGTTTAGGTATATTGATTTTCTCAGCAGCTCAGTTAAACTAGACTCTACCCATAAGTAATTCTCTTTTATTCAATGAGTATATTGAATAAACTATTTGTATATCTTCATAGATAATTGTTCTCATTTTATTTCTTGGTTTTGCATTATATTTTTGCTACTTTCCTAAGCAGAATGAACATAGATTTATTAAGGAAAAGGAAGAAAAGATGTCCAGACAAGTGGGAGTGGCTGAAAGGAGGAATATCCTATCATTGCCGTTTTAAAAGGAAAACCATCTTTTCTTCTAGGATAGCAAGTCTCTTCAACAGGCATATATGGTCTTTGTCAGGCTTTTCTATGATATTTATTCCCTTTGAAATGGAAGGTAAGGAAAGGACTATATTTTACACCTCTATTTTTTTTTCATAGCGTGTTAGGTACTTAGTAGAGTCTCAGGAAACTGTTTAATGGATGAACGTGTCTGTGTTCAGCTTTTTCATAGTCACAAATATGAAACCTTCAGTTTGAGGCTGGAGATTAGAAGTTTCACTACTACCCTTGTACAAAGATGAGAGAATAGAGACACAGAAAAAAGATTCCCTAAGTTCAATAAAATATCCACATGGAACACATTCAGATTGTGTATCTCTCTTTTTCATTCTATTCTGCCCCCCCTCAAAAAATGATCTTTTTCATTTAATCATTCATTTTATCCATGTATATCTGTGTTCATCCATTTTTAAGACTTTTCTTTTCCAAGGGTGCAAATTAGTCAAATTAACAATCTAGAATTCTCCATACAGGATCATATTTTATAACTTGAATTAAGACTAGATAATGTGTTTATTGCCCTAAAATAAATACCTTGGGAAATTCATCAAGAACAACTTCAATTGTGCTCCCTCTACTTAATTGTTCTAGTGAATATACCTAACAGTTATTAAAGACAGAGAAAGAGAAAGTCCGTTATAGATCTGGGGGCTGTATTCTAGTCAGTCTGAAAGATGTTATTTAAACAACAAGGTTTTAAAATATGTAAGCATTTAATGCGCCCAGTGTCTTCTGTAACAGAAAGGATGTGGATTTCACATTTGATTTCTAAGTAAATTAATGATGTAGCCAGAGAGCAGAGCAGGATACAGTGGGCTATAGAAAAATAAATAAATAATTTCTGCAACTGCTTAAAAGTTTTATGAATTAAACTTCAGATAATCCCTATAACAAGGAAACTTCCTCATGGACCACAGCTCTAGCTGTTCTGATGTATATATAGCCAATTAAAAAATTCAAATTAAGAAATTAAACCTCATGCCTCTAAATCAGCTGGTTTCATAATTTACTTTAAAAAAAAAAAACAACCATCTCCTTGAGTTAAATATGCCAGTGGTTGTTTATAGAGCCATCTTGCTCCCTTCCTGTTATCCACTGATAATTTTTATGCATCTGAATTTGCATTCTTCTTCTACGGAATGGTAGTACTCACAAACACGTTCTTTTATTTCTTTTGAGCTTTTATTAAGTGCTTAACATGCTATGCATCAAAATATGGAAATGTAAGATATGATCCTTGGTTTACCATTCATTTCAAAGGGAAATATTTTCATAGAAAAGTCTAACTAGGTGGTTGAGAACAGAAGTATTGCAACCAAACAGACCTAGGTTTTCAACCCCAGCCTAGCAGTCAGCTGTTGTGCAAAACTATCCCTTATAATAACTGTTTAAACCTCAGCTTATATGAATAAAAACTCAGTAAGAGTGTCTATACTACATAATGCTATCATGGAGCAAAATAAGACAGCATCTTATACAGCATATATTTGGTAATCTTTTAAGAATTAGTTCTTGATGAAGAATTATTTCTACTTTTATATACACATTGATCAATCCATAACACTAAAATATACATACTATTAGTAAAGCTTATTTAAAATATTTTGTCTTATGAATTTATTAAAAACTTGGCAGAAAAATCTGGAAAGATTGCTTAGTTGGTGAAGACCTTGTCATGTAATCATGAGCACCTGAGTTAAATCCTTGGAACCCATGGAATCTCAACAGTGGGAAGGTGATGACAGGGTTACTTACTCACTGGCTTGCCATTCCAGCCTAGTCAGTGAGTTCCAGGTCAGTGAGAGGTCCTGTCTCAAAAATCATGGTAGATAGTACCTGACAAATGATAGCTAACGTTGGCATCTGGCTTTCATAAGCATGTATGTATATGGACACATATACATGCACACAACTTTGAAGAAACCTTAGGCAATATTTAAGCATGGTTGTTTGTATATTTTAGAAATTAAGATCTTACGCCTTTCTGTTAGACACAAGAATGAGGAATGGGATCGTTTGAGCAGCTAACTTTCTAAGCCCCAGCTTCCTCTTTTTTTGCATGAAAAAGATAAAATAGAACTACATAAATTGTTAAGCGAATTAATTGATATAAAAGGTTAATGGGGCGGGGGAGGGGGGTAGAACCCATTAAGTGCTCAGTTAATAGAACTTTCTTATCTGTGGCCATTTTTATGAACACACTTGGGGCAATGTTTACAGAGAGATGCATTTAAGGAAGAGCTTGTCCTCTGTTTGTTGTTGAGCAAATACTTTGTCAAACGTCTTTAATATATTAACACAATCGAGAGGGAAAACCAATGGTTAGACAACTAGAAACCTCTTCAACTGGGTTAACACTGGGCCACGTGTCTTAAACATCTGCTGATCCTTTCTGCAAGTTCCATTTGTGACACCACTTAGAAAGGCCTCAGTTAGCAGTTTACTTAAGTTATTTTCCTAACATGGGCAACTGTCACTGTGGAGACACCCACGGAGACTTTTGTTAACCTCTTCCAAATTTCATCTGGATTTAACTAATGTGAGACCAGGTCTATGACTACATTTCATTTGCATACAATCTGACACTTTTCATTTTATCTTTAACTATTCTAAACTGTAATTATTTTGTGAGGTTTTATACATATTTTAGTGATCTAACCATAAAGAGTGAGTATTTGAAAAGAAAGTCACAGAAAAGATACTGCTATATATTCAGCAATTTATCTCTTTGAACTAAGAAATTTAATTTAAAAATAAAATTTAATTATAACTACTAGTAACTATGCATTTCAAAAATAAAGTGGATAAATTCCATGGTGATGCTGTAACTTTCCACTAAAAGGAAGAGACCCTGTAAAATATTTATTATCTATCATTAAAGGTCCACTTCCATTTTGTCATTTGAATATATGCTGTTTTACAGCCATATATTTCCTGTTTTGAGTAAAATAAAACTGGTACTTATTTTACTTTTGAGAACTTCATATATGAGCACTACTTTTTTTTCACTCTGACCCCTCTCTTCTGGTAAAAATCTTCCCAAATTCATGATCTATTATTTAATTATGATTGTTACATATATACATATACACACACACAATACACACTCACATTCACACACACAAAAATAACACTTATATCTGTGTATATGTATCCTACTGAATCCATTTAGGGCTTCCCATATGTACATGTATTCACGGTTGACCACATGAGACTGGACAACCTATGTGGGAACTCATCCCCACCAAAAAACTAATTCTTCCTCTCTCAGCAGCAATTACCACCTGTCGCTCTTACATGGGAATGGGACCGTGTGGAATTTCTCCTATATATATTGTATTTCAGCTGTGTTGTTATTATGCTTGTCTTCTTTGGGCAGCAATATTGCTGTGTTTTCATGGGTGCATTTTCCCTTTTAACTTTGGAAGATGTTGTCTGGAAACAGGCATGCTGGGCCTGTGACTCTTAAGACTTTCTGCCCCATCTTCCACAATGATTCCTGAATCTCAGATGTAGGAGTTGCATTACAGATGTATCAGTTGGAATTGTGAACCCTATAGTCATTTATTCTCTTTATTTTAATCTGTTGTGGACCTCTGTAATAGCCTCCATCTGTTGCAAAAGAAGCTTCTTTGATGGGAAGTAAGAGGTACATTTATCTGTGTGTATAACCAAAAGTATTTAGACTACAGATAGATTTGTGTTGGTTAGGAGAATAGCAGTAACAGGTACTCTTTTAGGGTCTATGACTTCCCCAGTCATTGGTAGTTGGCTAGGCTTACAGTACTAGGCATGTACCCTCCTACTGAACAGGCCTTAAATCCAATTAGACAACTACTGGTTGCCACCAAGTAAAAATGCTACTATTGCACCACTTGTGAATATCTTCCTCTGCTAATCATTGCTGAGGTATGTAGGACTGATAGCTGGGTAGGCCTACCAGTTGCTTCCCTATTTTGGCAATGTGCATATCATGTAAAATTACCAAGAGAAGCAGGTCTCATGGAAGAGGCTTCCAGGCCAGCTCTCTCTCAATTCCTTCAAGACTCTTGTGTGAAGTATGTGGTGTCATTACCAATAGGATCTTACAACTGCTATTTTTAAAGCCAAACTATCTAGAATAGCTTGTTATGTCTTTGAGTTCAAGGGTGTCGAAGTGCAATGGTGTGCAAGTAGACGAAATAGAAATGCTTCCCCACAGTGTACCATCGCAGTTTTCACACACAGATTTTCACATTTCTGGTACTGTTTTTTGTTTTGTTTTGTTTTTGCCTTAACTGAAAAAATCAGAGACTGATAGGCATATTGTGCAATCAATAAATATCAGAGATTACAATACTACCTAAAGACTTTCACAACTGCTCCACAGAAAAAAATGAAAGTAAAAACATAAACTGGCTGGGCCGTGGTGTCACACACCTTTATTCCCAGCACTTGGGAGGCAAACGAAAGTGGATCTCTTTAGTTATTTCCAGCTTGGACTATAGAGTGAGTTCCAGGACAGCCAGGGCTACACAAAGAAAGCTTGTCTCGAAAAAAAAAAAAAAAAAAAAAAAAAAAAAACAAAACAAAATAAACAAACTGTGAGTTTAAATTATGTAGAGGGTCATGGTCTTGAAATCCTCAGGGAAATAACATTCTTCAGAAAGAAGAGAAAGAGATGGGAGGATCTGAAGACTTTTAATCCATTGTGGTATGCCATGTTCTCAGTATATTTATCGTGCATTCATGGTCATTAATATAATACAATTGTTATCTAAATTCTTATCTTGAATATAAAATATACTAAGGAGAAATATGATCTCAAAGGAAACATATCTATAACATGTCAAATCTTTAAAAAATATAAAAATTGGAAGCAAAGGAAAGTCTGTTTCCTTCACCAAATATTTTGATGACTAAGTGGTCTCACTTTCTCAGCACAATTGTACTAAATTAGTCCCTTTATCTAAGTACTTCTCAGCACTTAATAAACGTTAAATTAGAGCTTGGCTCAGCATGGCTGCTTGGTGAATATTAAATAATAGTAAAAATAATCAAAACACCACTGTGAAGTCAAAGGAGTATTTCTTTTTATTAGATATTTCCCCATGTATACCAGCTTAATAGAATTTAAATGGTATACACTATGAACATCAACTGTTCAACAATTTATAAATGTGTTTGATGTTTTGTCAGCATAATCAAAATTTGCACTCCATTTTCTTAAATCTGCATGCTGTTAAACAAGTAATCCTTTCATTGCCTAGTCAAGTAATTAATACCTTTGCAGGCACATCATAAAGCAGAGATTAGTAAATAACTCATTATATACGTTATTTAAATACTAATTACCTACGAGCTTAATGAGCTTTTCATTGTAACAAGAAAACTGATATTTATTTTTATTAGATATGACTCCAAAACAAAAAGCATTTTATCTACCTTAACCAATTTGATGATTAAGAGAAATATTTAAGGGAAAATCATTCCACTAACTTATGATAGAAGAGACTATATAATAGGATGTTGAACTAGAAATTTTGACTGATAGAGCAAAACACAAAAGATAATGAATTCTGAAATGCTGCAAGGCTGTGGTGACTTCTTTTAAAAAGTGTGCACAACCCCTAACCCTATTAAGGCCTGATATTTTGCAAATTGGGAGAAAGGAATGGATATTTTAGAGGACAGCTACAGGTGGGTACCAGACCTCAGTTCCTCAGGGGAAGGATGTACCCTTCTAAAAGACAAAAGATCTTCAAATAGGCTACATGAAGATATTGAACTAGGAACGCTGCAATTAATAGGCACACTGGGCTGGTTTTGACTCCTGCTTAGCAATCTAGAAGGATAATCCAGGCAGTGCCAACTAAAGAATGAAAGGAATTACCATCGGCTTATTTTCTCAGTATTTGTTGAAACAAAATTCAGTTATTCCCCTACAAGAAGCATAGTCAGACCTACCGAAGAGTCACAGCGAACTGAGCATCATGGTAGGACCTTTATAAGGCATCTGCAGGTTAAGAGTTCTTGATAGAGAATAAACTACAAGTAGATCATTAGAGTCCCACAGTGGGATGGGGTCTATTGGCACTAATCAAAAGGTGGTAAGGACCTTTTCAGCTTACATACCAGTCTGACCAAGAGCTCAGGAATCCAGGCAGCAACATCATGCATAAAAAACATCTTCTTAGCCTGGCCCACTCCATCACATTTCCAGTTCCCACGGTCCCTCTGATGGTAGATACAGTTGTGGAAAGTGCAAAACAGCAGAAATTTTCAACAAATCTGAAGTTTTTGAAGTTAATATAGAATTGAGTGTTTTATACAGGGAATTGAATTTGTGTTTGGCCACTTCGAATTAGCTTTTTAGTAATTAACAACAACTGGAAATAAAACAGAAAAGTCTATGTTTGAATCTAGGGACACTGAGTGGTTTCATCGCCTCAATAAAATTTAACCAAAATGGGAAGAATTAAAAAAATAAGGTCTCTAATTCAATTAATTGAATCCTGCTTTTTCAACAGACTAAGGAGAATTAAATTCAATTTTATTAGGAGCTACTAATAATTTAAAACATCCTTACATTCAATGCTGCTTTAGAGTTAAACACAGTGGTGGCCTGGAACCAACACTCATAAGTTCTCTTGGATTCCCAGGACTCTCTAGAAATTCCCCAATGTATCTTTATAACAGACAAATACAAATAAGTGACAAAGAGTTGCTTGGGTATCTTACATTTAAAAAATAGTACACCAAGCATATCTTGGAGGGATCAGTAATTATCCTTCCCCAGGAAACGACTTAAAACTCTTCTATTGGGAAACTGTAAGGTGCTTTCACTTCACTTAAAGGGAAAGTACTCAATGTTGATATCAATTGAGTTACCCAAAGTGATCTGAGACCAAATGATTTTCTCTAAGGCACATAGTGTGTAAGCAGGATTGCTCACTGCCTGTTGAGAAAATAGCTTTGATTCCAGGCACTTGCCCTTTAAATGCAAACCGAAACAGACTTGAAAATAATCCCAAATACTTAGGGGGAAAAAGACTAACTTCTACTCAATAGGAATGATGGGGATTGAGGAGAGAATTGGAGACTATTCTTCCTTTCCTCTCTAAAGTTACATTTGTTTGCCTATTAGGACGAGCGATAGAGTCAGTCCAGAAGAGACAGAACACACTGGCAGCTTAGCATTATAGCATCTTGGCTGTTTATGATGGTCAATTTGAAGGCAATTTACAGTACAGATTTTGGGGATGGTTGCTTATTTGTTTCTACATTTTTTATTATTTGACCAACAGAATCTTAAGTCAACTTACTTGTTTTCTACATTGCGGAAGCTCAAAATCAATAATGTAAAAATAACACACCAGTAAGAGCTTCATATACATACATAAGCATATTAAATGCTGCTCGCTCTTCTGTTTTGTTTTTGTGCCAATTTCTCTCCTTTTGTGGGAATGCACCCATCAGACGGTAACTGCTTTAGCTGATGACACTGATATAGTTGTTTATGTGCAGCGTACTAAATGATAGCACTATAATTGGTAAAATTGACTTTCACTTCCCCGCAATGCAACTACAAAATGAAATGACACAAACATTAGTCTTAGGAATTCTGCCATGAAATTTCATTATTTCATCCCACGTTAGTGACAGATACTGTATACTCTAATGACACATTAGAAGTAAATAGCAACATTTAAAGACTGCTATCTCTTCTACAAGTTTTTTTTAATGTTCTATTTTCAACAAGCTTTCTGAGAGAAAAAAAAAAAGAGTGAAGAAAAAACCAATTTCTTGCTTCCTTATTTCTTTTTAGTCTATTTCCAGCTACCAGTTATAGGTTGTACAACCTGCTCAATAAATCTTACACATACATCAAGATTTTTATTCATTGAATCAATAATATAGACCTTAACTGAAGTAAGATTGATAGGTAAAATCAGATCATAAAAGTATAGTGATGTGATTTTCTTAGTCCATCACTTTGGTCTCTTTATAACCAAACATGGAAATCAGTTGTGAGTGGCATGCTCCATACAGATACCATCAACCAAAACTTGCTGAATACTTATGGGGTAAGAGTTCGTTTTTGGGTTGGTTCTTGTTTTTTGTTTTTATCACAGTGTCAGTCCTTGAAATTCATCTCAAAGATTCCTTGAACAAAAAACAAAAAAACAAAAACAAAACCTCAAGTCTTCACGGTTTCAAGGAAAGTGATATACACCATTCCCACTCACCTCATGTAGTCGGACTTTCTTTGGACAGCCAGATGCCAAAGAATGACACGGAGACTTCTTATTAAGTATGAAAGTTTAGCATTAGCTTAGGCTTGTTCCCAACTAGCTCATATAACTTAAATTAACCATTTACATTAATCTATGTTCTGTAACGTGGCTCATTACTTTTCCTCCATACTGCACCTCGATGGCAAATTCCCTGCCTTTCTGATTCCTTCCCAGAGTTCCTCACTCTCCCCAGAAGTTCCACCTATTCTGTCCTGCCTAGCTATTAGCTGTTCAGCTCTTTATTAACCAATTAGAAGATGCCTTAGCAGAGACACATCTTCACAATGTAAAAAAAAAAAAAAAAAGATTATCCCACGACAACTTCACGAGGACTTACCTTGGCAAAAATAATAATAATAATAATAATAATAATAATAATAATAATAATAGGTAAGTGTATGTACATGTCTATATGTGTAGTATGTGTGTGCATATCTGTTCTAATTTTCCTGTTGCAATTGAAGCATGTCTTTGTGTATTATAGCTGTTGGGAGATTACAAAGACCATCAGAAGTCAACATGGTTTGATCATAAGAAATCTCAAACCTGATAAAGTCTTCAGGGAAAGTGGAAGTGCTTTCTAGCTCAGGAACACACTTAAGTTATTCATAAACCACAGATATTGAAATTGGACCTCAAGGAACAAGTAATGCTTTGTGTTGTAAAAGTGACCAAGTCAAGAGGGAGTGATAGTAAGTAAGACTATTTTAAATTGAGTGGGAATGAGTGAAGGGCAAATGGGAGATGTCCTTCTAAAGCCTCTTGAAGCATGCTCTCAGGAAGACAGTTCTGGCATGCTGGGCAGCTGTATCTCAGATATAGCCTTTTGTTTCCCAATGGACAAGTCAATAAACAACACAGAACATCTGAATATTGGAGAGCATGTGCCCAGTGATAGAAATACCATACATGAACATGAAGGGCCCAAGTTATATTTCCTTTGGACATAGAATAGATGATTTTTTTTAGTTAACTGTGAAAGGAAGACCTTTTTTTCCATTAAGGAGAAATGAATTAAGAAATTGTTATTCTTTGCAAATGATCTGAGAGGAAATTAAATGTCTAAGATGTGTTTGAATGAGGAGTCTACAAATTTGCCTTTGCTGGAGTCCTTGAGTTATAAGTAATTCAAGTAAAGTACAAGGCAGGCATGCTATTGTTTCCTGACAGGACTATATAATATTCACAAACCAATTGATTGATATGAACCATTCAGGCTCCCTAAATTATGTTTTACTATAACATTTCAGAAATGTAATAATGTTAACAAGAGTTGACCACATAATTATAAATATGTGCAGAAATTACTTTCAAGTCTAGAACAGGTGAAAACAATTATCCTTTGTATTTGTTCAGCTAGCAGCCTAAGAACCTGTTTAGAATAGCTGGACTCTAGAGCTGACAATTGTAATCCAGGGAGGTGGTAGTTTAAAACTCTGCTTAGAGAAATTCCAGGTTCATACTATTTTTTGTCATCTTTCTGTTTCATCTTTTGGAAAATGCTGTTCATTTTTTTTTCTCTTCAATTTGAGATTCAAGTAAAGGCCAAGGTCAGTCTGAGTGATGGAACTCAGGAAGAGCTACGTGGTTTATCTGTAGGCGTTTGTCGTTTTCATCTTATTACAGTTGGACTCCTCCAGTTCTAACACAAAACCTTGAATGAAACTACAGCAGCTTAACTAATTTCCATCCTTCTCCCCGCCCAACTCCATATGACCACAATAAACTTATAGTCATAAACAGGAAGGCAAAATCACAAATTTTGTTTTGACATAGATTCAGTATTAGTGTTGTAACAAATTTGAAATAAAATCTCAAAATTGAACCTGAGACCATGATATCTAGTCATATTCTTTGTTCTAGAAGCAAGAGAAACTAATGCATTGCCACATTTCTTACACACACTATGCCAAGGAATCGACCCAGTTTGTGCCACATCTGTAAATGATCATTGGTGAATGAAATAGACATTCATTTGTATAAGATGCCTGCTAACTGGTGATTTTTGAATGTGTAGGCATCACAATATGCCAGCAAGAAAATTTTTTTTTAATTATAAATGAAATGACAGAAAACAGTAATATAATTCAGTATAACAAGTTCCTAACTTCATTTGGCAATTATTGTAATTAGGATTTCTCCTTTCTAGATTTTTAGACTTTCTCACTTATACCTGTTTATAGACACACACACACACACACACACACACACACACACACACACACACTATAAGCAAGGATTCCTATACGAGGAAGAATATGCTTTTGTGTGTGTGTGTGTTTCTGAGTCTGAATTGCCACACTTAATATTACTTTTTCCAGTTCTACCTATTTTAGTGTCAGTTCATGATTTCATATTTTATAATTTAACTGTATTCCATTGTGTATATGTACCACATTTCACTACCTAGTCATCTGTCGATGGACATCCAGACTAAGCTTGCATTTTCTTGCTGTCGGGACTATGGCAGCAATAAACACAGATGTGCAAGTGTCTCTGTGGTGGGATATGGACTCCTTTGGGTACATTTCTGGGAATGATATGGCTAGGTCAGATGGTAGCTCTCGTTTTAGATATTTTTAGAAACTGTGATACTGATTTCCAATATGGTTGTAGTAATTTTCATTCCCCCTCCCTCCAGCAGTGAATAAGGATGTCTCTTTCTTCACACCCTCGCCACTAAGAAAGGGTAACAAGAGGCGATGAGGAAGGAACAAAAGCTGTTTCTGTGGGACATGAAAGAGGAAAAGATCCTAGGGAGGCTACCAGGAGGAAACAGCAGCAGTAGTGGTGGGGAAATGGGGGAAGCGAGGACCACAAAACACACTTGGTTTGAAAACATCATAATGGTATTTAAAACCTTATACCCTGGGGCTGGAGAGATGGCTCAGTGGTTAAGAGCACCGACTGCTCTTCCAGAGGTCCTGAGTTCAAATCCCAGCGACCACATGGTGGCTCACAACCACTTGTAATGAGACCTGGTGCCCTCTTCTGACCTACAAGGACACAAGCAGGCAGAATACTGTATACGTAATAAATTAATTAATTATTAATTAATTAAAAACAAAAAACCTTATATCCTAATATTAAAAATATAAAAACCTATGTCTAAAACTTTTGTCGATGGCAAATTCCAGAAGATCACCTCATGCTTTCTTCTGCACTCAAAGAGAAACTTCGTGTTTCAGAGGGATAGCTGCCGCACTGGAGTACCTCATCTGAGACTTTACCCCTAAAGAAAACTCTGAAGCACTCAAAGACAGTCATTTTTAGGATGGAGAAAAAAGATCCTGGCCAACAATGCAAGCACATATGTAGTTTTCACAGTACTGGTAATAGATGTATGAATGGTGGGAGCAAGGCACAGAAGAAAACTACCCAAGTCTAGATTTTGGAGACTGCCGTAGAGAGGTGGAGGCTGGAGCAGAAAGTAGAGAGCAAGCAAACAGCAAACCACATCAAATGCCAGGAATGTGTGTAGACACAGAAGCCACTAGAAGGTAATGCTCTAAGGAGAGGTACATATCAACTTGTTAACTACTGCAGCTGAGAGATGGAGGTAGCATAGAATAAAGAAAGCCCATGGTTTTTGTCAGGATGGAACAAAATGCTAACAGTTTCAGTGAAAGAATAGAGACCACACAGTATGACTAAATTACTGCGGAAAATGGGTGTGTATAGAGTCCAGGGCCACAGTAGTCTTCCAAAAAGCTTTTCTGGGATTCGGCCCACTTGGTAAAATTGAATAATTATGAAGAAAAAGTAGAATCTCCCTATAAACCATGCACCTATCTTCCTATCATTTGCTCTCTTGCATAAATACAGAACATTCATGAAAGCTCAATTATCTCGGCATCATATTATTAACCCGAGTGATGAGCTTAGTGTTGCTTCTGATGTGTTTTTTCCCATTCCAGCGTCCAGTTAGAGTTCCACACTTTGTCTGTCGTGAATCCTAGTCTCCTCAGATCTGTGACAGCTCATCAGTCTCCCCTTAGCTTCAGTAATGCTGACATTTTTGAGCAGTAAAAGCCAATGATTTTGTAGAGTCAGTCTTCAGGCTCGGTTCAGCTTTGTCTGATGTTTTCTCTTGATTAAACAAAGTTTTCACAGAGAACAGCATACCATGAAGGTGACATAGCCACCCAGTGTTTCTTATCAGAGATTCTGTTGCTGAACTATATTAGTGGGGCTCTTGTCTATGATTACTTGGCTGATGTGACATTTTTCCAAAATTCTAAACATAGAGTTGCCATTTTTCTCATCATAATTAATAGTTTTGTAAAAGGCACTAGAGACCATGCTATCATTCTGTTTTTGTTTGTACATTTTTATTGAGAATTTTATACATGTATTGTATGTCTTTTGATGAAATCCTATCATCTCACTATTTTTCCCTCCCAACTTCATACACTCTTCGTTTTAAACCCACTGAGTCCACTTAATTTTGATGGAGCTAGGTCCATCTCACTTAAGAGGGAGCTACACCCTGAAGAAAACTGATTTTCACTTCCCAATAGCCATCAGTTGCCTATGACTTGTCAACTAATAGTAGGATCTCATGAATCTCTCCTTATCTATGCTGCAATTTTGACTGTCTTGATTTTGTGTGAGCCTTGTACATGCAGTCACAGATGCTGTGAGTTCATGTGAAACTACCGTGTACTATCAAGCAAATAATGTTTTGCTGCCGGTGTTTATTACTCTTGGATCTTATTATCTTCCTACCTTCTCTTCTTCAGTAATCCCTGAGCCTTATGGAGAGAGGTTTTGATATAGACCCTATTTCTGAAGACACCACCTACTTGAGTCATAGAACATGGAAAAAATCAAGCTCGTACCAACCTGGAAGCTTAATCTTTACTAGTTTGGACAGTGCCAAAATGTTCTACTTAAGTCACTAGTAAAGTAAAGCATTCAATAACCCTACTCAACTATAAACTCTACGAGCTACAGTGATAATCAGACTGGCAAGTTATGCCCACTGATACGGTGGTGAGGTACTATTGTGGGAGTGATCAATTGCTTTCTGATTAATTTTAAAGCCTCTTCTACAAAACATAACTGATTCCCGGTACTGTTAATAGAGTCAAAAATATGGGACTGGCTAGTTTACAGGCCCTAGAGAAGAGCCTAATACTATTACTCGTGTGTGTGTGTGTGTGTGTGTGTGTGTGTGTGTGTGTGTGTGTGTGTGTGTGTATGTGTGTGTACACTGCTCCGTATGTTCTTGCCATTATACCCATAGATTAGTACAACTCTCAACATTCATCAGTGAAGCTTCTTTGTTCAGTAGATGACAATTTACACAGAGACCCACAAAAGGTCAATGTTCAGAGAATAAGATTTCAGAGTGTTCATGCTACCTAACCGGTACATGTGCATCACACCTTTAACCCCTAAGGTTCAGGGATGGTTCTCTTTCTATTTTGTTTATGGATATTAGCTCTGTGGGTGGACCCGACCCAACAGATAATGTAGATCCCAAAGTAGTTAAGCACCTCAGATCCCCAGCTTTCTAGGTAGAAGAACAGGTTTTATGTCCAGTCCTGTGAGAGGACAATCCTGTGTGCTTAACATCCCTAGTTTCTTCTGAAGATATGTGGGTGCAATGACCCTTTGTGCTGTGTTCCCAACACAGAACACCATTATAACAGGGAAAAATAAGAGAGATAGTGATTCAGTTTCAAATCAACTTTAGTGTTGATAAAATTTAGAAAGTTATTCTGGTTTTCTTGGTAATGATAGTGACATCCTAGTTGAGGTCACTCATGAAGAGTGAAGGGGAGTGAGTAATAGGAGCTGAAAAGGAATAGGGTTGGAGATGTGGAACCTAATATAACATAGAGTAAGAGAGACTGAGCATGGTGGATTGTCACTTGGGGACTTTTGACATGTGGACAGGAAACAGGATGGTCTCCAGCAGTCACAGAGAAGATAGATCATATTGATGTAGACTGAATTTTTACTGGATGACTATAGTTAGGAAAGGAATAGAACTGGGAGATAAAGGTATGTGTGAGACAGTGCTTTGATGCTGAAGCATAATGATTTGAATCCATTACATTAAACTGGATACAAGGGTAAAAAAAAAAAACATAGTTTTGGTATTATCAGTCTCTCATCATATAAAAATAATTGGATGTTGTTTGTACCTACAAATTAATTGATTATTTAGTTAACTAAATTTTGAGGTGCTGCAGTCAATCATTAGGCCAAGCTTGGGGAATATTGCCTAAAAGAGGGAAGAAGGACTGTAGGAGCCAGAAGGGTCTAGGACATCAGAAGAATATTCACAGAATCAACTAACATGGGATCATAGGAGATAAAAGAGACTGAACCAATACCAAGGAGCCTGCATGGGAATGACCTAGACCCTCTGCATATATGTGGCAGTTGTGTAGTTTGGTCTTCTTGTGGGAGTCCTAACAGTGGAAGCACAGGCTGTCTCTGACTCTTTTACTGGCTTTTAGAACCCTGTTCTTCATACTGGGTCTCCTTGCCCAGTCTTAATACATTGGAGGTGCTTAGTCTTATTGCAACTTGATATGCCATGTTTTGTTGATATCCATGGGAGGCCTGCCCTTTTATGGATGGGAGGGGGCACATGGGAGGTAGGGGGAAGACTAGGAGGAGAGGAGGGAGGTGAAACTGTGATGAGGATGTGAAATAAATAAATAAATAAATAAATAAATAAATAAATAAATAAATAGCTTAAGAAAAAAATTTGAGGTTCTGGAAGTTGAACCAGAGTTTCACTCACAATAGGCAAATGAGTGAGCTACACTCAGGTACATCACCAACAAAGTAAATTAATCTTTTAATTTAGCTGAATACAATATAACTAAAGTTTAGAGGAGCAGGGAATTTGTACAGCATTCTTGTCCTTTGAATCAAGTTGACATTTGCTCTAAGTTTCATTCTTTAATTTTGTCAGTTCGAGTCCCAGCTCGTAAATGACGTGGGCTGTGACATTCCTTTCTCTCTCCTATCCTTCTTCCCTTCTGACTCCCAATATGTTAACAGCATTTTTTGAGGTGAGAATAGAATCATTTCCAAAGTAGTTTCATAAGCAAAGGGAAAAAAATTGATATTCTTGCTTTGTCAATAAGATAGCCCATCCAAATTTGGTCAAGGAAGAGATGATCTTGCCTGGAGGTCATGATGAGCTTCAACAAGGTCAGTGGGATAACAAGTTTGAAAATCAGTCACTGCCAGTCGATCATCTGTGGCTAATTCCTCTTTTCAATCAAGGTCACTTGAATGCAACCAAGAAGTAAAAATAAAACCCATTCTGCAGGAAACTCCATTAACTAATCTGAAAACAAATTGCTGAGGAGATGTGGTTTCATTTTTCACTGGTCAGAGTCATTACTTTGTGAGAAATGTTTGGTAACCTTTGATGTCTCAGCTAAATGGCTGTTTCTAAAATTACAGTGACGATTATTCATGAGTGTTGATAATTACTCAGTAGTTAATGAACTTGGTTTCCAGTTGATGATTACTCGAAGCTGAGTGTGACCTGTTGCACAACAGTATACCGAATGAATGGAAGTTACAGATTGTGTTCACTGGACTTATCTCTAATGTAAACACACAGCTATTAGCTCTAAAAGGACAACACTTTCTAATGGAAACACTCCTTGATATGCAGAAACTTGAGTTGCAATTATATACCAGGGAAAACATCAGGATCGCTCACCTCTCTCTTTGTTTAAATAAATTATAAACCAACTCTAGAGTATTTTTAGGTTTGCATCAGCCTCTGTCAATGAAATTTCAAAACCTATGATTGTGTAAGACTTTCCTTGGATCTCAGAATTTGGCAAATTTTGGATCCGCATCAAGCACTAAAGTCAGAATGATTCTGTAGGCAAGAATCTCCCTGATACTCAAAGTTAACAGAGTTGGAGGGATCTTTAGTGTGTGTCAAGTTTAATCCAGTTGTTTGCCAACCCAAGCTTCTGCTTTCAATACACAGGTAAGTCTGTGATAATTCATAAACGTTCAGAAGTGGTGAAAACATTGGAGATCATCTAATCTGCCTATTCTTTTTTATACAAAGGTTAAATTTTCAGTATTGAATAGCTAAGACAGCCAAGGCAGTGTAGCAGGAATCTTAAAAGTTCTTATTAATAAAAACAAATCCGGAATCAGGTATTGGGGTGAACACTGGAAGATCAGAGAACCAGAACAAGACACAACTAACCTCACCTGGCCAGCTGCTCAGCTGGTCTTGTTTCCTCAGACTGGATGCCTCTGAGTCCTCATCCAGAATGGATCTCAGCTGAACTGTGCTGCTCCAAAGCCTGAAAGCTTAACCAGCCAAATGCCTAACCAGCCAAATGCTTGCAGTTCCTGGTCCTCACGCCTTATATACCTTTCTGCTTTCTACCATCACTCCCTGGGATTAAAGGCGTGTGTCACCATGCCTGGCTGTTTCCAATGTGGCCTTGAACTCACAGAGATCCAGAGGGATTTCTACCTCTGAAATGCTAGGATTAAAGGTGTGAGTGCCACCATTTTCTAGCCTTTGTATCTAGTGGCTGTTCTGTCTCTGACCCAAGATAAGTTTATTAGGGTGCACAATATTTTGGGGAACACAATACCACCACAAGGCAGTAAGTTTACTGGGTTAAATATCTAGGTACATAAGACTTTTCTTTCGCATCTATTTGGGAAAATAGGCAGAAGAAAGATTTTACAATGAGCCACTAGCATTTTGAAAAGGGGAAAAAATGAATAATTCATTTCCCGACCCACAAAGCAGAGTTTTGGCATCTCAGTGGTTAAACACAGGCATAAGTGTTGTCCAGGAACAACTAGTAATTTAAATTTTTTTACAAATCTATTTATTCTCCCTCCCCATCTCTGTCTTTCTGTCTGTTTCTCTCTCTCTGTCTGTCTGTCTGTCTGTCTCTGTCTCTCGCTCTGTATGTATGTGTGTGTGTTTGTGTGTCTCTCTGTTTCTGTCTCTGTCTCTTCTTGTCTCTCTGTCTCTGTCTCTGTGTGTGAGAGAGAGGGGAGAGAGAGAGAGAGAGAGAGAGAGAGAGAGAGAGAGAGAGAGAGAGAGAGGACAGCCTTCTGGTATGGATTCTCTCCTCTTACCATATAAGTTCCAGGAATTGGACTCAATTTACCCACTAAGCTATCTTGACACCGTCATAAAAGTTTTAAAATGCTGCTTTGGAATAATTATTTGTATATTTTTACTTTTTGTTGTTGTTGCTTAGTCCCAAACAGCTCCAATAAGAGCTGCACCTTAGACAAGTACAGGGGCATACACATGTCATGTCAGCACACTAGGGGCTAAGGCAGAAGGATCACACGTCTGAAGTCACCTGGGGCTACATAATGAGACCTTGTCTCAACAAAAGAAATTTTTAAAAAGCCAAGAAATAATAACAACAACAACAACAAAAGACAGGCAAAGGGAAAAAACCAAAACCTACATTGTAGAAGGCAAATAAAAGGATTTATTTTTTTTTCTCCTGGATTTGGCTAGAAGACACAAACAAAAACATCCCTCTGATATTTTTTTATTTAAAAGAGAAATATCTCATTTATTAAAATCTCAGTTTTTGTACTTTAAAAAAATGTTTAATGACATGTACAATGGAAATTTCAAAATCTAGGTTCATTTGGCCAAATATTTTTTATTTCATCACTGAATCCTTAGTGGACAGAAATTCAAAAGTTTTCATATTTATTGTTCTAATTTGGGCCAGTGTAGCATTATGAGCAGAACTAGCATTGATCATCTGTGTGCCAAACACACAATGGGTCTATAAACATTTCTCATTTGGTCTTTATGGAAACCCAGTGAGGGATATCATTGGACCATTACCCCAATTTTTAAGCAGCACAAAGTACTTCTATGAAGCAAATCTGGCAGTGTTGTACTCAGAATTTAAATCAATTTCTGGTTAGTTCAACTCAAAACCTTGACCTGCCTAAGCTGAACCATTAAACCTTGAAGCAAGAGAAGGCAGGGCAGATGGTACAGTCGGTAAGCACTTGGTTCCCAAGCTATGGGAATAGGCGTTCAGACTGTCCACACCCATGTAAAACGGTAGGTGTGGTGGGAGCAACCCTGTTACCCCAGCAGCAGGAGGCGGACTCCCTAGCCAGCTAGTTTTGCCTAACTGTCAACCTCCAGTGTAAGAAAGACATCGTTTCTCAAAGAATAACATGGAGAGTGATTGCTGAAGACACCTGATGTCCACTTCCGGCCTCCGTACACCTGTGCATGCACACATACACAGACCTGAGTGGCCATTGTTTTTCTGAGAAAGGTCTGGGGAGTGGAGCATATGCTGACAGTCACTTCATGGAACATGACGCCGCTGAATCAGAAGCCCATCCTTTCTCTGTTATACATTTAATGCAAGGATGATGTCATACAAGCTTGACATTAACCCTTGCACAACAAGAAAGTGGAGGAAAAGGACTCCCCTCCTACCAATAAATAATATCATTAATCAGGAGTGTTCAGCCTTGTTGTATAGCTAGAGACAAAAACAACGGCTCAATTTAAGTTAATTCAGGACAATTATTATTATCTTTACAAAACTTTATTCAAAACACAAGAAGAGCTGGTAGTACGGCTCATGAGCTAAGAGTGTTTGCTGCTCCCTCAGAGGACCAGAGTCCAGTTCTCAACACCCATGCTGGGTGACTCAGAAGCACCTGTAACTCCAGCTTCAGATGATCCAATGACTTATGACTTCCACAGTGCACATAGGTATACACACACACACACACACACACACACACACACACACAAAAGTAATAATAACAATAATAATAATAATAATAATAAATAAAAATGAAAATAAAACTTTCAAAAAGAAAACCACTCACAAACCAGTTCCAAATAACTCTATCCAGCAAGTAGACACATTCTCTGTCCTGTAGATGTATTTCACACTCCCTTTTTCTTGCCAAGCACATGGAGAGTCAGTGTTGCTCTAGATCAGAGATTTGTAGAAGCTGTGCTGTGGTGTTTCTACTGCTCAGTGGAATGCTAAATGGAAGGGGACTTTGGCTGATTGGCATCCAGAAGCAAAGTACCATCTAACACGTAGTAATTTTGCATCAGTTAACTGTGTATGTGCAGCATTGGTATTGTCTTGTGGTTGCTACATGGCTGACCAAGTTCCTAGGTGCTTGGGGCATGGTAGGCATTCTGTCCTAACTACGTTTTACAAATTCCTAGAGTTGAAAGAAGTGAATAGTTTTTATATTTCTTCTCTCTTATTTTTTTTTAGTAATTTCATATATAAGTAACATATATTGAGGTCATATGCCCCTAAACCCATCTTCCAGATCCTCCAGGAACCCTCCCTCATGTCTTCCCCTCCCAACTTCATGTCTCTTTTCTTAGTTCCATTTTTGTAGATCACTGCATCTCATTAGTATTTCCCACATGCCTATAGCTGTATAACACTATTCATTGGAGTGTGGACAACTCATCCTAAGCCACACCACTGGAAAAAGTCATTTTCCTGCTCCCCTCAGCCATCAACTGCCAACGGTTCCTCAGCTAGTTAGAGGGCCGCCTGAGCTTTTTCTCTCTCCATGCTAGAGTATTGACTGGCTTGGTCTTGTGCAGCAGCCAAAGGTGATATGCTTTCATGAGAACAATAGCTCTGTTAGATCTAGAAAACTTTATCTCACAACAATCTTCCCAAAACTCTGGTCCTTACATTTCTGACAGTTGTATGATGTTTCCTGAGCTTTGACAAAGAGGGAGTATGATATCGATGTCCAATTTAGGGCTGAGAACTTCACCGTCAGTATTCTCTTCCCGTTGACCAGCTGTGAGTGTCTGTGTTAACTGCTATCCTCTTCACAGAGAAACTACTCTAATGAGATCTCAGAACTACACCGAAGTATAGGTAGAGAGATAGGAGTTTAGAAAGCAAAAGACTATGCATTTAACAAAATAGTAGTAGTAAGTCTTGTCCAACTGTGAGTCACTGGATAATTTTACCATACCAGGCAAGAGTTTTCTCCTGCAGAGCAGGCTTTAATTTCAACTGGAAAGCTATTGGTTGCCACTATACCATCTATACCAATACTGCACCATCAGGCATGTCTTGTCAGGCCAATCATGATTGTAATTCACAAGGTTTACAACTGGGTAAGACTGTTGATGACATTTCGCCCCAGCAGTCTATATGAAACCTTCCATCACGGCAAACTAGCCAGCAGAGTGGCAACTTCTAGGTTGGTGCCAACTTGATTTCTCCATGCCCTGTACACAAAGTGTGTGATGTCTTCAGCAATGATGTTTTACCATAAGATTCTAGTGGGAAGGCACGAGCAATGAAGCTTTTTTATTTCCAGTTACCTCTATGACAAAAACATACAAAGCTCTTTCTATCTCTGTATACAGATAACCTCGAAGACATACTTAGTAAGACCTAGATCAAAATACTGAAAAATGATTTAAGAATTTATAGATTTAGACATTTTCTATAAATTACAGATTAGTTGCAGATTAACTAGGTGGTGCAGCTCTCAACCCAAGAAGCCTTTCCACTTTATTTCTTATCATTGCCTCTTTGTTATCTTTGCACTTTTCTTTCAAGTATTCACATTTTCCAAAAAGCCAATGTGTTATCCCAATTGAAGAGAAAGCAGATATAGTTCAAAATCAAATATGTATTAGGATATTACAATTGCATTACCAAGACAACTCTATTTAATATGGTTTCTAAATTATATGGACCAATATGTTCTCAATAAGGGAATAAAAACCACCTTCTGCCTTGTTTCTGTCAAAACAAGATTGAGAGGGGGATTCTTTTTTATTAAGTTAAGTAAAGATTTAAGTGACCATGCCTTCAGTATTTTTCCAACATCTTAAGTCAGAAGCAAGTTGAATCACACTCCATTTGACCTTTACTGATGAATTTAAATGGTACCCTTGGCTTCTACCAGCAGAAAAGTCACTAAAAATCTTTCAATTTACTTCATTCTTCTTTCTTGTAATATTATTAAGTTAGCCAAGTGAAGATGTTGGATACAATAATAGCAGAGCATTCATATCTTTTGAAAAATCAGTTTCTGTTTCTCTTACTTCAACCTCAACCTGCTAACTTGTTTGTGTTCTAGTTAACGCTTCTTTTTTTTTTTAATTTTATACTGATTTACAGGGGAGTTAAATATCAAAGTATTGTTTAATCATGTATGTTAATTTTTTTCCTTAGACCTGAAATTATTAGTCTACGTACATGCTTCCTACTAGCTGCAAACTCTTTAGATGGAGGAGTATATAATTAATGTAAATTCGAGTTAGGCATTGTATGTTTCCAGATGAAAACACTGGAATGTTTTGATTCCACAGTTTCTTCAGCTCTTGCTTCTGGCCATTGGTATGATGAGGGTAAGATCTCTGTCTTTGGTTGATATCAAGTGTTCAGCTCCACAAGGGATTATTCAATCTTTAAAACAAGTGAAATCACTCTTCAATCAACCAAGCTTTAGCTGCTTAATTTTGTAATATAAAACTATGACTGAGAACTGCATTTTTTAACTTTTTTTATATAATTGAATTTAGTATTACATATCAGCCACGGATTCCCCTGTCCTCCCTCCTCCTGCCCCCCTCCCCCCAGCCCACCCCCCATTCCCATCTCGTCCAGGGCAAGGACTCCCCTGGGGATTCAGCTCAACCTGGTAGATTCAGTCCAGGCAGGTCCAGTCCCCTCCGTCAAGGCTGAGCAAAGTGTCCCTGCATAGGCCCCAGGTTCCAAACAGCCAGCTCATGCACTAAGGACAGGTCCCAGTCCCACTGCCTGGATGCCTCCCAAACAGTTCAAGCTAATCAACTGTCTCACTTATCCAGAGGGCCTGATCCAGTTGGGGGCTCCTCAGCCATTGGTTCATAGTTCATGTGTTTCCACTAGTTTGGCTGTTTGTCCCTGCGCTTTTTCCAATCTTTGTCTCAACAATTCTCGTTCATACAATCCCTCCTCTTTCTTGCCAATTGGACTCCTGGAGCTCTACCTGGGGCCTGGCCATGGATCTCTGCATCCAGTTCCCTCAGTCATTGGTTGAGATTTTTAGCACGACAGTTAGGGTATTTGGCCATCCTATCACCAGAGTAGGTCAGTTCAGGCTTTCTCTCAACCGTTGCCAGCAGTCTATTGTGGGGGTATCTTTGTGGATTTCTGGGGACCTCTCTAGCACTTTGCTTCTTCCTATTCCCATGGGGTCTTCATTTATCATGGTCTCTTTTTCCTTGTTCTCCCTCTCTGTTCTTGATCCAGCTGGGATCTCCCGCTCCTCTAAGCTCTCTTTCCCTCGACCCTTGCCCTTCATTACCTCACACACACATGTCCAGTTTGCTCATGTAGATCTTATCCATTTCTCTGTCATTGGGCGATCCCTGTGTCTTTCTTGGGGTCCTGTTTTCTAGGTAGCCTCCCTGGAGTTGTGAGTAGGAGTCTAGTCATCCTTGTTTTACATCTAGTATCCTCCTATGAGTGAGTACAGACCATGTTTGTCTTTCTGAGTCTGGGTTACCTCACTCAAGATGATTTTTTCTAGATCCATCCATTTGGCTGCAAACCTCATGATGTCATTGTTTTTCTCTGCTGAGTAGTACTCCATTGTGTATATGTACCACATTTTCTTTATCCATTCTTCAGTTGAAGGGCATCTAGGTTGTTTCCAGGTTCTGGCTATCACAAACAATGCTGCTATGAACATAGCTAAGCATGTGCCCTTGTGGTATGATTGAGCATTCCTTGGGTATATGCCCATCCCTAATCATCAGGGAAATGCAAATCAAAACAACTCTGAGATACCACCTTACACCTGTCAGAATGGCTAAGATCAAAAACACTGAAGACAGCTTATGCTGGAGAGGATGTGGAGCAAGGGGAACTCTCCTCCACTGTTGGTGGGAATGCAAGCTTGTACAGCCACTTTGGAAATCAATATGGTGCTTTCTTAGAAAATTGGAAATCAATCTCCCCCAAGACCCAACTATACCACTCTTGGGCATATACCCAGAGAACTGCATTTTAAAAGAAAGCATTTTACATGATATAAAGCTATATAAACTAATGCATTTGTTAATAATTCGCTTTGTGAAACCCAGAATAAAGATCTTGTCACTACTGCCTCAAAATATTGACACCACATGCACATTATTATAATAATAACATGCAGATTTGCCCATCACAATAAAGGGACCAAATATTGATGATTTTTCTTGTTCACTTACTGATCTTCTACAGTGAATAGTGAAAAGGTCCTTATTATGAGAAACAGCCTATAGACTTCATTAATCAAGTAACACATAATGGAAATGTAATTTTAACATGGGAAATTTTGCACTCAGGATGCAAACAAGTTGAGATTTCTTTAAAATGGTTTGCCTTTGTTTAGGTACAGAGCTCTGTGTTGCATTTTTCCTTAATACCTGCCTTCTAAAAAAGCACTGAGTTTTGCTCAGGTAATGTTACTTTTCCAATTGTGTTTGTAGAGCAAGGCTCCTTTTTTCTTCAAGTAACTAGAGTGATTAAGGAAAACAAAACAAAGCCCTTGAGCTATTATAGCTGAGTTTGCACCAAATTAACAGCATCCCTCCAGAAGATGCAGAACCTGACAGGAGAAGGAAGAGGAAGGGCATTGTCAATGCCTTCTCCCACCTGGGACCTCTTAACAGGATTCTGTATAATCTAGGTTTAAACTGTTTGCTTTGCTTCTGGGAAGTAATACTGCTTCATTTGTGGTCAGACACAAAGCACAATGTATGAGGTGTAGTTACTTTAAGAAAACTAGAAGCCTCCTCCATTATTCTGCTATGGGGATGTTTTAAAAGGAGGCCTTCTTGTTAAAAGAGCACCCCCCACTTCCTGGATTAACTTTGAGTTCATTCTGTTGAATTTTCAACATACCTCATTCCAACAAAAAGTTAAGATGCTGCTATTTAAACTTACAAAACTGGGAGTGCAAATATTATTAACTACCCCAAATCTGCAGATGGCTTTGTAACTCATGGTAGGGTATGTATTATGCTTAGATAGAACAAAAAAGACAGACTGTTACGTATTGTGCTTCGAAACTCATTTATTTAAACTCTTTTCTTCCAGGAGAGCAGTCTAAATCTGAGCTTTTCTCTGTGAATTTGATGTTGGCAATAGCATTTAGGGGAGAAGATGATGAAGATGTTTGAAGTCCAGACATAATGCTCTTATGTCTTCTTTGCATCGGGTTTATATCTGACTCATGATTTATGTGTTAGTCCCACAGATCCCATAGAGGTATCTACAGTGCAATAGGCATGAAATATATAATGAAGACATAATGAAGGCCTTTGATTGAACAGCAAGATACAAGCTGAGACTTAAGTACCATGTATAGATTTCAAATTAACCATTTCTCCTGCAGGCACTTCTTTCTATGTCATACTTTCTTTCATTACACTCTTCTTCCCTTTTTGAAGGCTGCCTTCTGGCTTTGGATGTAGAGTAGAGAATGACTGAGTGTGCCAATGACTAATTTCAGCATTTGCTATCGTGGAGCATATAAAAAAGCCGATGGATTAAATAATTAACAAACATGATTACTAAAAGGAAATGGCAAGTGAGTGCTTTGAGAATGCATAGTAGGGCTTTTGTTCTAGTTTTGAGTGGTCATAAAAAGTTGTTCCACACAAGTGACAAATGGATATTAAGCTGACTCTTGTATTAGGGGATCTATATTACCAGCCTTTTATATCATGTTCTGTCTGTGTTCATCAGCTTCCCATCACTATAACAAACACCTAAGATACATCAACTTAAAAGGAGGGAATGTTTATTTTGGCTCCTGATTTCATTGAGTCTCAATTCATAGGTACTTTGTCCCATTGCTTTGAGCCTGTAATGGCATAACACACATAATGTGCACAGAGTGGAGGAAATTCTTTCACTTAATTGAGTACAGGAACCAAGGAACAACAGTACAGACTGACCTCCGATCTTCACAGGTAAACACAATACACAAGTACCTGTGGGAACATGCACACAGACATAAGCATACAAAAACACACATACAGAGAGGGGGTACACACACACACACACACACACACACACACACACACACAAATCCTTTCTTTTTTAGTAAATATAGTGATTTTGATTACCAGCCACATTTTGTACCAGAGGGGGAAATAGAATAACCTACTTTCATGATTATTTTTGCTTAAGATATGAACATGGGAGGAAAGACAGAGATTAAGTACATAACTTAAGGCCAGCATGATTTGAATACTTCCCCATCCTAGATGTGACTCTGCCTCAGCGTGGGTGGATAATGAAGGCATCATCAGGCATCCGGCCAGATCCAACATCCTTCTAGACCCAGAAAGGACAATAAAGTAAGGATCTCAGGACAGGTCAAACACAAGTGGAGGGCAGACTTTCAGCAGTGATGTGAGTCACTGTCTGACTCTGGAGTACACAGCAGCAATGATGCAGAGAGAATGGCTGTGGTGCAAGGGATGGGATAAGGGGCAAGGTAAACAATGCCACCCTAGGGGACCCTACAATCCTAGATGCCTGTAGTACAAAAAGTCGTTCTGAGGGCCAAATCGGTCCCTGGAATCCATTGGTTTTAACAGATTTCCTTCAAGCGGTTTAGTCAACACATGTATAGAGTGTATATAAATATCTTCCCGCCATTCATCATCTTTTTCCAGTGACATTTGCAATCTCATGTTTTATGCAGCCAGCTATTATGCTAAACCTGGCCAATTTTGCATTTAGGCAGCACAGGGAAGCAGGATAGCATTGATGGAATGGCAGGATTGTAAATTGCAATCTGGTCAGTAGGGGAAAAAAATATTTTTGAAACCCTGTGTTTGTTTTAGTTGCTTTTTAACTCTCTTCTCTTTCTACATTAAGACTTAATGAGAGGAAGATAATTTGAACGTGGTGTTTCATGTTCTTCCCTTCTAAAGTGTAGCAGATTCACAGTGCCAGCCACCGCAGCTGGCAGACAGGTTCTTGGGTAATTCCATTGCATTATTTTAATGGCAAAAAAATATATCCTAACTGGAGATAATCCTTGCACTGTTTTCTAGTAAAATAATAGCCTGTGCCTTAAAAACCCCTGCAGGTCACTCCTCTGTATTTGTGGAGCAGCTGTCAGCTCCTCTGGACAGCAGTCAGCAAATGCACAGCCATGAGTTCTCCAGATAATAAGCCAATGAGATGCGCATGGTGCCTGACATTTGAGTGAACTGACTTGTGTCTAGGCAGATCTCACATTTTATCTCTGGGCTGTTTTAGTGTCTGTCACTGTGCAGAAAATTTAGCATTATGGTTTAAATCCCTAAGATCTGGTGCCTTTGAGGGTTTTCTGAAAGCTCAGGTCACAGTCACATAAATGTGTAGTGACTTCTTCAGTTCCTTTGGAAAGTCTAACAATCGACATGAATTCCTTTAAGTTTAGGCTCCTGGAATCCCACATAATACTGTAGAAAGGGTGCCGGATATGCTAAGTCGCCAAGGAGAGGAATTTGCCATTGTACAAAGAATAAAGGGACTTTTTTTTTCTCCTTCTGCAATTGTGTCCTCAGACACCATTTCGTTTAATACAATGAAGTACATATGCCAATTGTCTCAGACCTGCTCATGTCTACAGGCAAATGAAAATGATGGTTTTCTGGTGGTGTAGTTTACTTTCAGTGGAAGAAAATAAGTGGACAGTGACAAATACTGAAAGTTTTGTTTGACTGGATTGGAGATTCTGACCCTGTGTATTCCGAAATCCTCTTAACTGTGCTAAAAACAAACAAGGACTTCAAGGTCTTCGGCATATATGGGTTTACCTATTGATTACCATATAAAAGTTAAAACGGAAGGTATTTAAAATATGTATGTATCAATTCATTTAAGAACAGAAATACACTGATATTGGGTTACTATAAGAAGCATACTTCCATTAAAAAGCAATAATAAGTTCCCTGTGTGTACTGCCTTTGTTTCCCGGCTTTGTTGTCTACTTCAGTAGAGGCCAGTTCATTTTAGTACCTGCCTCTGTGTTAGCTCTGCTGCATAATCATGCATCTTGTAGCCTTCGTAAACATTCCCCTGTAAACTTAGAAGGGAACAAGAAGGAAAATTAAATCTCAGTATTGTTGAAAAACAGATTTGCATACACAGATGTTGGCTCACTCTTTGAGTCTTCTGTACTTCTGGATTCTATATAGATTTCCATTTTTTTTAAACTGAGTTTGTTTTAGTTGTTCAGATGACTCTCTTATCTGACTTTCTGTCTCTGTTTCTTTCTCTCTTGTATTTCTGCTTTTGTTTTAAAACGAGATTAAGACCTAGAGAAAAATGTTAGGATTAACCATTGTGGAGGAGGAGATGACTCCTTGCCTGTTCCTTCTAACCCTAACTGCAGCAGAAGTCTGGGTTCTTTTGTTTCTAAAGAAGAATTTTCATATGGGCCTAAAGAAGAATTTGCATATGGACAAAGCTAGAACAAGTTCCCAAAGTTTATCTCCAGTAAGCAAGAAAGCATGCCTTCCAGAGCCAGTATGCAAGTTCAGAAAGTACGCCTTCCAGAGCCAGAGAGTGGCCCCAGAACTTTCTCTCATCTATCCCTTTCTTACATATTCCATTCTTTTTCTACTGACATGAAGTTTTAACTTAAAGGAACAGAGGCTCAGCCTCACTGCTCCCAGGTACTGCTGACTCAGTCTTCCGCTGCTTATCAATGTACTCTCAAAGGAAGGTCTTTTACGCCTTACTCCTCCCCTCCCTTTATAACTCACTCTATCTTTCCGTTTTGATCTGCTTTCTAAAAGCCACCAGTGACTGTCTTATCACAAAGTCCAGTACATTGTCTCAGTTGTCTGCTAATGTGTCTGTCATGTACAACCTTCTGAAAGTTCATTTGCCACTTTTCCATCATATTGCAACACCATGCTGGATGTTCCAGCCACCAGAATGGTGAACCACATAAACCTGCTTTCTTTATACAACAAGCAGCCTTGAGTATTTGCTTCTAGTTGGAACAATAGGAACTAAGGCACTAAGCAAATCCAGTTATAAGTTGAAATTTCATAATTTTTGAATATTTAACATTTATGCTAGTAATGTAAGGCAAGAATTATCTAAAGATGCTTTATAAAATACTACCCATAGGTAAGTATATTAATTATATAAAGTTATTTTCTAATACTTCATAGTGATTTCTCTAAAACTAAAAGGTTCTAAGTTTTTTTAGGGTATAAAGCACAGCTGTCTCACCCCACCAGTGGGACAGATGTTGTGGTAGTCTGAATGTAATTGGGCCCTATAATCTCATAGGAAATGGCACTTTTAGGAGGTGTGGCTTTGTTGGAGTGGGTATGGCCTTATTGGAGAAAGTATGTCACTGTGGACATGGGCTTCAAGGTTTACTATGCTCAGGGTATTATCCAGTGTCTCAATCAACTTCCTGTTGCCTAAAAGATGTAGGACTCTCAGCTACTACTCCAGCACGATGCCTGCCTGTACATTGCCATGCTCCCTGCCATGATGATAATGGGCTGAAACTCTAAAACTGTGAGTCCCCTTAATTAATATAAGAGTTGCATGGTCATAGTGTCTCTTCAAAGTAATGAAAAATCCTAAGACAGAGGTTGGTAACAGGAGTAGAGTATTGCTGTGGTAGACATGATCATGTTTTTGTTTGGAGTAATATGGACTTTGGGAGCTAGGGTTAGGGAAGCATGGGAACGCCTTAAGCATTGCTCAATGGCCATACTAGTAGGAGCATGAAAGTCAGTGGAGCTGAGAGTGATTTGATGAACTGTGGGGATCAAGAGGTTTCAGAGAAGAATGTTAGCATGTGGCCTAGGGACTGGTCTTGCTATGTCTTGGTGAAGAACGTAGCTGCCTTTTGCCCATGTCCGAAGAGTCTGCCTGAGGCTAAAGTGAAGAGTTTTGGATTGATTCCATTGGCAGAGGAAATCTCAAAACAGAGTCTTGGTATAGACTCCGTTGTGTGGTTATTAGTGTTACTCTGATGAAGGTTTATAATGAAAAGGAACAAGCAAAGCCAGGGAAAATATTTGAAGAGAAAGAGAGCACCAGAGAGTGGAATGGAGCTAAATTCTGTGTTCACGGAGATAAATAGATTAAGAAATGGAATAAAGGGAGTGGTGACCTCAGGACAAGATCCCACCCAGCTAAGTTTCCAACTTGCGAAAAGGAATTAAAGAAAAGTTTAGAGTTGGGTGTGGTGATGCAAGCCTTTCATCCCAGCACTGGGAAGGCAGAAGCTGATGGATCTCTGAGTTTGAGGCCATCCTCATCTACAGATCTAGTTTCAGGACAGCCAAGTTTAGGCAGTGAAGGACAAAAACAGAAAGTTCGTGAAGGTATAACTGAATGAGGAAGCTATGTTCCAGCCCCAGCAAGTAGCAGAACTTGTCAGCTTCGGTAACGTGGTTCTGACTTTAGAATTAAGGATAGAAGAAACAGATTGTAGAATCTGCCTCCATGCCTAAGGAAGTCACTCCAAGCCACTGAGGCCAGGCATATGTCAGAGGCCATTGCATGAAGCTGTGAAGTTTAATTGCTAATTGCTTGGAGAATCGAAGATTCTAGAGATGCCAGAGTTGTGGGATACCTGCTGAGGAAAGCTGCTAACAGGGAGTAAAACCAGCTCAAGAAAAAGAAGTGGGTTGCAGTCAACAAAGCTGTACAGGGTTGGAGATCTGAAGAACATTTTGATATCAGACACAGAGATACAGAATTTGGAGTTTGCCCCGCTGGTTTTTGGCCTTGCTTTGGTCCAGTATTTCCTTGCTGTGCTCCCTTCCCTGCATTTTGGAATGGTAAGGTATATACCCTGTGCCATCATCACCATGGTGGAGAGCATGGCAGTGTGAGGCAGATGTGGTGCTGGAGTAGTAGCTGAGATTCCTACATCTTTCAGGCAACAGGAAGTAGACTGAGACAGCACGCAAACACAGGAAACACCAAAGCCCGCGTCCACAGTGACATGCTTCCTCCAACAAAGCCAGACCCACTTCAACAAAGCCATACTTCCTAATAGTGCCACTTCCTATGAGTTTGTGGGGGCCAATTACATTCAAACTGTAACATTCTATTCCCTGTTCCCCATACACTTGTAACAATATCATAATACAAAACGCATTTAGTCCAACTTCAAAAGTCCCTATAGTCTATCACAGTCTCAACAATGTTTTAAAGTCCAAAATTCAAAGTCTCTTTTGGGATTCATGCAATCTCTTAATTGTAATCACCTGTAAAACTCAAAACTGAAAAGCAGATCACATACTTCCAATATGTAATTTTACTATGTTAATGTTAAAACCTTCCGTTTTGAAAAAAAAAGAAAAGGGGAAGTGCTGTGGGATGGTCTGTATGTCAAACATGTTGCTTATTGGTTAATGAATAAAACACTGATTGGCCAGTGGTCAGGCAGGAAGAAGTATAGGCGGGACAAGGAGGAGAGAATTCTGGGAAGTGGAAGGCTGAGGAGACACTGCCAGCCGCCACCATGACAAACAGCATGTGAAGATGCCGGTAAGCCACAAGCCATGTGGAAAGGTACAGATTTATAGAAATGGATTAATTTAAGATATAAGGACAGTTAGCAAGAAGCCTGCCACGGCCATACAGTTTGTAAGCAATATAAGTCTCTGTGTTTACTTGGTTGGGTCTGAGTGGCTGTGGGAATGGCGGGTGAGAGAGATTTGTCCTAACTGTGGGCCCGGCAGGAAAACTCAAGCTACAGGGAGAGGTATAGGAGCTACAAACCTCTGAAATTATAAGCAAGCCCTCTCAATTAAATGTTTTCCTTGTAAGAGTTGCTGTGGTCACGGTGTCTCTTCACAGCAATGAAAGACCTAACTAAGACAGATGTGAAGCAATCCAGTTGAGTGCGCTTTCACTCTAGTAGGGTGTGGTTTGGGATATTCTGGATGTAGCATGTGTTTCCTTTAGTACCTGCTATAGGTTGGAGGAAGCCAAGAGCTATAAGATCAGGCATTCTGATTCAGTTATATCTCCAGTAGACCATGCATCAAAATGTGAATATTTCTTTCCTGACTTTCTCTTACCTTTTCTTTTTTTTTGGTAATTTCCTTGAATGATTTAAACTGACTCCGTATATTTTATATCTTTTGGTGGTTCTTGACTGTCCTGTTCTCTTACCTCCATCTAGTTATTATTTGCCTTTCAACCATTTTTTTAAAGATTATAATGTAATTGCACAATTTCTCCTTTCCCCTTTCCTCCCTCCAAAACCTCCCATGCAATCCCCTCCTATCTCTCTTTCAAATTTATGGCCTCTTCTTTCATTAATTGTTATTGCATGTAAATATGTATGTGCATAAACATATATATTCCTAAATGTAACCTTCTCAGCCTGTATAATGTTACTTGCATGTATGTTTTCAGGGTTGGCCATTTCGTGTTGGATAACCAATTGGTGGGCTTTTTTCTAGGGAAGGTCATTTCTCTTGCTCCCACTATATCTTAGTTGCCTCTAGTTCCTTGGGTAGAGCTAAGGCCCTGTGAGCTTTTCCCCACCTACTTTAGCATGTCTATTATTGCTGTCCTTATTCAGCCCATGTTTGGTCAGCCATGTCGGTAAGACTTTATAGGTGTAGGATCTGATATGACTAGGAGACACAGTCTGACAACAAACTTTCTGGTCCTCTGGGTCCTACAATCATTCTGCCTCCGTTTCAGCAATGTTCCCTGAGCATTAGGTGTGGGAGTATTTTGTACATGTATCCATTGTTGATAAATTAATTTCCTGAAAGTAAAAATAACTTATTTTTTCTTCCTAAAAGACAGAGTAGTTTATATTCTTCCACTTGCTTTGAATCTTTTCTTCACCTACAAATCCATGGAAATTCAAAATAACTTAGTGCATACCCTTTTGAGGGATTAAGGTAAAGCCTAGGATAGCCTACAGAACACTCAACATAATGTATTGTAAACTACATATGTGGATGATGTATGGCCCAGTGTTTGATATACTGAAGGGTTGCATGACTAGATTTCACTCTAGCTGAAATGCTCCACTGAAATCCTACTGACTGTACAAATATTTTTATTCAGAGTCAAACTAAGTGAGAAGGCCACTGGTGTCTTCCAAGTTGGATAACAGAGAGGAAGAAACTCATTTCCCTTATAACAAGGGCTTTTCCATCCGCATAAAATTGAAGCTACACAAGGTAGAGTTAACCACAGGCAGTTCCTGCAGCCTGGTTACCACTTGGAATAGCTCTTGCTTGGGGTAGCAATCTCCTGTATCAGGGGCAATTGAAAGGAGAGAGGCAAAGACAGAAAGTGGCTGGTGTTAGGTGACGTCTATGCGTGGAAAGCAGCTGCACCGGGCTTGTTTTCTCCCTGAGGAGTGCTTTAGAAGTGCTTCTGAGAACCTCCAAACACTGGATTAAGATTTCATGAGTGTTGATGTTATATGAGAACTTTTAGTGTTCTACTTAAAATTGTACTGATAAACTGCTGCTAAAACAAGCAAACAAATTTTTTTTTAAAGCACTCATGAAAATAGAAAATCTATAGTCTTTAGAGTCTGACAGAGCTGGATTTCATTGCAGGCTCTGATTGCGAACTCCATCTTCAGCCTCTCAACTTCCCTTCTGTTGCATTTGCTCGTCTATAAAATTCAGTACTTATCTTCCGCGATGATTGGAGTTGCTGATTTTGTTCAAAATACAATAGGACACTCATCTGTAGTTTCATTTTCCATGGTCTTAGGTACTCACAACCAATCATCATGTGAAAATAGTACATACGAAATTCCCCAAACCAAACAACTCTTACGTTTCCTGCTGCATGTCATTCTGAGTTGTGTGATATGGTCTCATGAAGAACCACAGAGTCTCTTCCAAGAAGGAATCCACCCCTTTGTGCAGTGCACACACACTGTGTACAATGCCCGTTTGCTGGTCACTTTGTAGCAGCCTGAGTTATTAGACTGGCTATCATAACACTCATCTTCAACTAACCTTTAATTTACTTAAAAGATGACCCTGCATTCAAAAGTAGCCATGATGGTCATTTAGATATTCAAATGAGAAGCAGTACCATGACAAGCCTTTAATAAAAAAAGGGAATAGTTCTCCACTCGATCAGAAGAGCCGGAAAGAAGTTGAGTGAAGTGGCCGTGGCCTCAGTGCTGTGTAGTTTCAGGCATGCTGTGGGGATCTTGAACCCTGCTGTCCTTACATGAGGAGGGACAGCTGACACAAACCCCCGATGTGTATTCAAGGTTGGCTTACTGCTGGTCCTTGTAGGGCTACCCACCCTGTCATCCTTAAAAGGCACTCTGAGCAATCCACTTACTATGACAGTGTCTCGGGAACTGAAGAATCAGGATTTTCTTCTGGTCGTATCAGATATGCAAGCCTCAGAAAATAAGAACACAAATCTGTCACAGGTTTATAATGGCAAGATTTAAAAATCAAAACATATCTGTCCTTAAACCACCCAGAGTAAAACTGCAAAGTTATTTTTTAAAAATAATGGTGAGAAATGTCCGTTCTTTAAAACCGGACTTAAAAACCATAGATAGCATGGTGACACCCAATTCATCCTTCCCCTGGGGCCTCAGACCTCCTTAGGACAGGGAGATTCCTCACCCTCTCTGTTATACTAGAACTTTCTTAGATGTCTGAACATGACATCTTTTCAAAGCCTGTTACTTCAGGTGTGTACAATCATCATACTTTGGAAAAAAACCATAAATTCATCCAATCACCTGATGTCTTAGAATGACACCTGCAACAGAGCAGCGTTGCTGCATAGTTTAGATGCCGACATGGCCAAGCTCACTGTCCAGATTCTTCCAAGATGTCTGACTTATCTCCGGAAGCTCTGCCACTCTCAATTTTGATTTGGAGCCGTGGCTTTCTGGCATGCTGCTTCTGTGAGAAGGGCATGTTCTATGTAACATTATGGCTTTGCTAACTTGAGACCAGGTATTTTCAACTTATAGCATCAGGCCGCTTTGTGTGTCTCCTATTGGGGAGTTTCTTGGCCAGTGACACATGCCTGTTAATGGAGTTTCTTTCCTCTAGTACATATGTACACACACACAGACACAGAAACAGACAGACAGACAGACAGACACACACACACACACACACACACACACACAAAACACACATCCTGGTAGATACACACACAGAGACACACACACACACAGAGAAACACACACACACACACACCCTGCAGTTGCTATTTTTGAAGTTGTTGTGGTTTCTTACTCTTCATCCCTTTTCGATATCTTAAACCAATGTTTTTCAACATGTGGTCTGTGAACCACTGGCCGTCCTTGTGATTCTTTTATGAGTTTCATGGGTTAAAAATATTTCCCTCCAAATGCTAAGACATTGTTTATCATTGGCATAGTTTTGTCATAGGCACTGAAGGTGCAAACCCAATGGTAGATTAAACTGCTATGGCCTCAACCCAAATCAAGATAGTGCACTAAATAAACTGTTCTGGTGTTCTTTAGAAACACTTACTGGCAGAAAAGGGAAAGAGAGGCATGTTCCCTGAATCAGGCTGGGGATGTGGTTCAGTGAAAGAGTATGTGCCTAGCAAATGCAAGGCCTGAGTTTGAACCCCGGTGTACCACGGAGGAGGGGAAGTGGGGGAAACTACTTTTGGAAATCAAAATATATTGATTTTACTAAACTTCAACTCTCTAATAACCCATCCTTCTCATACTCTATTTCACAAATTTGAACATTTACAAAAGAAATGTGTCTTTTTTCTCTATTTTTTTTAATTGAAAATAGATTTTTTTCATACAATATATCCTGATTACAATTTCCCCTCCTCCACCTTCTCAGAGATACTTCCCACCTCCCTTCCCATCCTGATCGATACCTTTTTTGTCTCTCATTAGAACAGTTAGAAAACAAACAGTCATCTGCATAATAAAAAGAAAATAAAAGAAAATAAAAGAAAAACAAACCAGAACAGGATAAAACAAACAAGAAAAAGAGCCAAAGAAAAAGCAGAAGACACACATAGACAGAGAAGACACATGTATAGACAGAGAAGACACACGTATAGACACAGGAGACACACATAGACACAGAGACACACGTATAGACACAGAGACACATGTATAGACACAAAAACACACATGTAGACACAGAGACACACATATAGACACAAAAACACACATGTAGACACAGAGACACACGTATATGTGGTATTGTATTCCCCCAAATATTGTGCATGCTAATAAACTTATCTGGGGTCAGAG